>JAQIWI010000800.1:0-22624 GCA_034698825.1 Deuterosminthurus bicinctus | reverse complement strand
GCAACGCGCAAAGGGTCGAAATGAGGCGGGATGAAACTTCTATCTCTGCTTGCTTGCTATTTCCAACTGTACATTGCATTGCTCATGTAAGATTCTGAATAATCCAAAAAAATATCGAATTTACCTTCGCATCGGCTCCAGAGTATGCACAATTGTGTGACTATGTAAAATTTTCTTGTGAATGAGCAAAGTTCAAACATAATGGTTGTATGGATGAACCCTGCTCGGTTTTGGCAGTTATGATTTATTATGTAAACGCGTTTAATGAACTGAGTCAGCTCTTTCAATATTTTTAAGTAGGAAATCCTTGCTTTTTTTTACTTCAGTGATAACTGTTTTTGTAACAAAACATTAATAGTTGGCAACATAAATTTCTATCCTGATGCATGAGTATGGCACTAAGCCGTTTAACAATGTATAATTAAATTAGACGTTAAAAAAGCAGCACAGAAATAATATGCAATAACATCTGCACTTAAAGCCAATGTGGATTCTGCAATGCCAAAGAACCAAAAGACAATGTCCAATGCCAACTAAAAAACTGACGCTAGAGAAGTTTCACTAGAAACATTACTCTCCAGTATGTTTATTACATTCCAACAGGGCAGGGCCATCATGGCCCTTGAAATTGGCGGGAAACTTGGTGCTGGCTCAAGCAAATTTGCAGCAGAGACCTTTTCAAGATGCTCTCAAGTGCGATGACAAGAGATCCAAGTCCTTTCTTTGTGCACGGTGCAGCTGAATGCTGCTGGAGGAACCGGATGATATTTTTGCTATGTTGCCACTTAGTTACTCGAGAATTTCAGCCATCGAAATCTACTAAACCTTACAGACAATCGTTCTAACATCAGTCTACAGTACTTCCTCGGTCCTTGGTAAGTAGAAATGTCCACATTCTCTATTATCTTGACTCAACTGAAAGCTAAATTGCTGGATACGCCTGGTTTTGTGTTTCGCGTTGTGGCAAACAAGCGGCCGTATTATTCAAATTCCAGGTAGTATTTCTACGAGTATCCAATGTTTGGTGTCATGTACTACTACCTTCTGCTCGACGCCACATTGGTCTATAGTTTGATGCACGAGAAAGCTTTCAAGATCTCTGAGCTTTTCGGTCAAGTGTGTGCATATGCTTTGTTGCATATGCAGAAAGAACAACGTGCTGCCCTCATACGACCGATTCAGTAAATACCACGTACGGGAATCTGGGAATTTCCACAAAATGGACAGAGCATCTACCCTGATTTTCATGGACCTGGCCCTTATAAATATTGTGAACTTGCTGGTTGTCTACGGTTGAATTGGCGGTATCTACGAGTAGTCGAAAGTGAACTTTCTTGAACTGATTATAAAAAAGAAAACTTTGTTCTTCAGTAGAGGCACGGTTACCTTACAGAAAGTTTGGTAGTGCACTCATGATTTCATTGAAATGCTGTTTAGGAAACGGCGGCAGCACAGATAAAGTACGTGTAAAATAACAAAGTCTCAATATCACACTTTTTAACTAGCTGAATTCTGGAGCTGGGATACTGATTGATGACGCGTAGAAATTAAGCTGCAGATTAAATGAGTTGGGATACTACATTTCAAGTATGCATTGCACAAGTTTACTAATGATAATGACAACAAATTTAATAAGCCGATCAGATCACCAATGCAATGTAGTTACAACTTGTGTGGTAAATATACTAGAATTCCCGAATTCTAGCTTCCTAAATAAAGGGGTGGATTTATGCTTGGAAATTAAAATTTTGATGCCTGAGAATTTGCAGCAAGATTTGAAGAACTGGGAAGTGGTTTGATTTTAAAATGAGACTTTTCCACACTGTGTATACAAGAATAATCATGCGCTAAACTGGTTTCTATCTATTTTCGTTCCTTTGCTGATCAGTTTGTTGCATGCTGTGTTTCAACTAGATGATCTTTCTCAAGGACCTCCAACCCTCCTATCAGAGAACCCTGATATCATTGCTTTGCCCTGATATGGTGGGTCTTGACCCTGTGATTTTGTAATAAAAACAGTGAGACCATTGTTGCAAATGGATTTCAAATAGTTTTCAACAAGTTTCAATAAAAAATTTTCCTTACGTTGACCATGATGGCCAAGGCTGCAACCGCGGCAATGACAACGGTGACGAATTTCATCCTGACTGCAAGCAAGTACTTCAGCGTAAAGATGATGCTACTGTCGTACGTGGAATGTGAATGGCAATAATCAGCCGCAAATGTGCACTGGCTACAGTACGGTAGGGTCGAATGTTTATAGAACTGACAATGCAAAGTTTATGTATTAGTAAAGAGATCCAGTGTTAGGAGTCTATGTTTAGTGTAATGATTTCTCAGAAAATTCAGTTGTCTGGATGAATGCTTTAAAATATCACAACATTGCTTCAGTGCGAATCAATAAGTCATGTTTACTAATTTGGGCTTAGCTTCTTTAAACTGCAAGGTCAGATTGCATTGCTGCAGGAGCTCCTCTTACTCAATGATCAAATTGAAATTTACTGTGTAAAATCTCTTGTTTGTGTGCACAGCTTTATCAAACACTTGGAGGTTTAAATCGCAGAGAGCAGAGAGTACGTATATAAATTATGAATCCATTAATCACGTTTGGCGAATCGATCAAGTGAGATTTATTTGCATTGTGCAAACGGGCACGATGAACTTCATGGCTTCCGTGCGGGCTATCGATATGCCTACGTGGACTCTGACAGCTCCATCTTGTGCTTCTTTGAACCATGTTGTGATTCTTGGATATGCCGTTGTATTTGAATTCATTCTGTCTTCAGTCAACAATCATAGACTTTATATCGATCCAGCGAGTAGACTCAGACAATTGCTGTTTCAGCAACTGTAGTATGATGAACTAAGCTGTGCTCGTTTTGAATTATACTGGAGCAGACTTCATTTCTTGTATACTCTTTCATGGCCACTAAGTGGTAACGCACGTAAAACGACACAAACAAATCTTAAGCCATCAACGATGGCACCTGCCTTCCTATTTGTGCTTGCTGTAGTTTTTACCCTTTTTTTAATCACTACAATTGCCTTTTCAAAAACTGAAAGATCCATACAGACTTTGGAACAAACTAAGTTAACAGAAGAAACTAAATTCAGCCATCAAAAATCAGGTTAGCTATTGAAATACATTCTTGATAAAGTAAACCTTTCATAGATTCAACTAAAAAGGAAACAACGTAATCCGATATCCGATCCTTTCTTGATTTTAAATCATTAATTAATTTGAACTATTTCAGTAAAGAATTATGCATATCTGATTGAAATCTTGAAGATGATGTACAACCAATACATTGAGGGAATCCCCAGTTATGAAGCGGCGCAGCGAGTGTTGGGCAAACTTGGGAAAAACATCCGATTTAGGTTACCATTTGGATCAACAGGTAATTCAAACTTTTATTCCAAGTTCCATGTAACCGAGCCTCTAAAAAATTGTGTTTTGTTTAGAGTATGAACTAACGGCAGACCCAGTATATGCCAAACGAATCATGACATGACCGATCCCTCATGGCCAGAAAGATTTCCAATAGGCTACTACCTTCAAGACGCAGGATTGCACAAGCCCTACGGTCTTGTCACTGGTGGAGGAAAATACTGGAAGCCTGCCAACCGAATTACAAGCAAACTACTCCAACAATTAGGCTTCTTCAATCCAGTCACAATGCAATGGAGGGTCGCTTTCTGTTCGAAATGGAAGAACTGGAGAGAAACTTTGACGTGAATTTGGCAGAGTATGGTGGCGAGTATACATTTTGTCCCCGTGATATTTTTGGTCATTTGAGCATCAACGTTGTTTTACACACTCTGCTGGGCGAACGAACCGCTTTAGATAAGGCTGTTATGACCAAGCTCCTTGACTCTATCTCCACAAACAACAAGAGGCTAGCACCATTAACAGCACTGCTTGAAATCATTCCGTTTCTTAGACATTTCCCCAAGTTGACATTTATGAAGCACTACAACGAGATGTCCAATTTGATTTATTCCGTCTCGCCAGAGGTCATTGAGGTGGAAAAACGGGCAGGGAAGTACAACGAACTTGTGGAGGACTTTGTGGATGGACTGCTGCAGCATGTGGACAAAAGTGAGAACTGTGACGGTGGTCTAAATGAGGAGAACATGCTGGTTGTGTTGCGGGACATGCTGATGGCTGGAGGGGATGCCACCAGTGCGACGCTCGAGCATGCGCTTTTCTTCATGTCACTTTATCCAGAAGTTCAAGAAAAAGTTCAAGCTGAGATTGATAGCGTCATGGGACAGGACAGGGCACCTTCATATGCGGATCGACGAAGGTATTTCTTCTAACATGCAACTATACCTTGCTTTGGTTTGTATTTTTTTTGGAATTCTTTATTTTTTTTTGCTACCTGTAGAATGCCTTACACTGAAGCCACACGATGGCTTGTCTAATGGGCTGTAGTAGCTCATACAAAACTTATTGTAGAAATGAGAAAACAAATAAAAAAATTCTAAATAATCCGTACATTTATTGAATTATCGAATCGCCTTAGTAGACACCAACAAGCACAAGAAGAAGAAAAACAAAAGTGAGTTTCATGTTGATTGCTTTAATGAAGTAGAGCATTAAGTTGAGACGAGACTGCATGTTGCTCTGCGCAGTAAGCTCTATGATTAGTTTCAAATGTGCTCCCTTGATCGAACGTAGAAGAATAGCGGCGCTTGTATTGCATTGCTCAGCAACGTTGCAAAACTATCTGCGCTTCGTCTCATGATAATCGGTGCATTTGTGGCCATTTTGAGGAGCAGGTGATAAAAAAACTGCCAAAGGCGACGTTCTCTTATGAAGACACATAGAGCCAGTAGCATGCCAACACAAAAAAATTGAAACACTGCATTTAAGTTTCCCAGTGTCATGGAACTCCACGGGGAGCCACTCACAACCAATGGGTCAAAGTTGCGCCAGATGAGACCAAGCCTTGATATTCGCACCCACGCTGTTGTCGATTCTCTTGCTTCCAGTTTCAGGAAATAACGAATACATAGGCTCACAAGATCGGCATCATGAACATCATTCCAATACTTCCATATACCACATTGACAAAGATTTCCCAAAAATTTTTGAACCATCGGTTCTAGGAAATTACTTTGCACACAAAACGGGGCCCAATCTCTAAAAAACGGGAGGTTACCACCGCGCAAAATACGCAGCGTCGTGCTCTACGTCGTACTCCAAATCCCATAAGCTTTGACTGCGTAGTTTGTGCCAACGAGTGCGAGCAAAATTTGTGAGCTCGTATTATGGCTTCAAGGGACTAATTGTGCATCGTTAGTTACAAAAGTCAGTGTCTCTCCAAATTGCCGCAGCAACGACAGAAGTGAACCGTTGCTTTCGGCATGCTCAGACAAGTATTCCTGAATCCAGTAGTGGAAATATGACAATCGCCCCACAGCATCTGTTATCCCATGTTCGGTCAATACGGGGTACTCTTCTATCTTAGCTAGTTGCTGGACGTCTTGAGGGCACTTTGGGAGAGAGGGCGATGTAAGCTCACTGATAATGTTTCCACTGTAGCACATCCCAAGCAGCATGGCTCCAACTGCCCACAAAGTGATCACCAGCACAATCTGCCTGGAGGCAGAACGGATCACTTGGCCGTAACCATAGAACCGCTCAATAAGTAACATGAGGACAACTGGCACGGACGATTGAAATCGAGTCCAGAAGGTGGCCATTGTCTTAGCAGCCATCGCGGAGATTGTTGCCGATAGGCAAAGACAGGCTGCTGCTGCAACAATCCAAGTCAACAGATCATAAGCCTGGACAAAGGCCATCAATCCTCCCGATTTTACCCTAGCGATGCATATAAAATTCGACTCTTTGTAATGTATAGCATAACTGACCGAGCACACATCGACATCTTCTAAACGCGAAGACCATCGGACTAGTCCAGAATCCAGTGTACCTGTTCTAAAAATCTGACTAATGCTCAATTCTGAGGAAGGGTTAGGGCGGTCTTCCCAGCTGATATATGTGGCGTTAAAATTTTCCAGAATTTTCTCCAGAGCACAGTATTGTGGATCAGTCGATACTCGGCTGCCGAATCTACACTTTTTCAAAGACCTAACTACTGACAGCAGTCGAATTGCTTCGCCTTGCAGGTCTTTGTGAATGATATTGTGGAGATTCAGAATGAAGGCCTTTTCGAGCTTCGTAACATGGAACAAGAACGGAGCTGATTGAAAGGCATGAGCAAAGCCCGCAACGTATACCTCTTCTTCATCCAACGTCAGCAGGTACGCCGCAGGTGATGAGACAGTTGCGAGCTTGCAGAATAAGCCGACATTGTCAATGGACAAGAACTCCTCGGTCCTCATGAAGATAAGAATATAGTTGAATGGAATATTGTAATTAAACAGTGTCAAATAGAATGATCGGATAGGGTTCACCTTCTTCAAAATTGTTGAAGTAGAGTCAGGTGTGAACATATTTACGAGAGTTGTAGTGAACTTGGTGAACAATGGATGTGGCTCGAGTTTGTTAAAGCGTTGATTGATGGTTGAATTCCGGTACTGCCAATAAGTTTCCACAATAACTGCACAATTAATGTGCTCGGAATGAAATTGGATGTATTTTGTTGATCCAAGAGAATCATAGTTGTTGTCAGCCAAATCAAAAATAAACATAATGCAGTTTTGAAACACACGCAGGAGTTCAGTTGTAGTTATTGACAAACTCTTCATATCTTCGTAAGGGCCAATGCTGATAGAGCTGCACAAAGTTGTCAGGATAATTACGCAGGCAATACGAGAAATCAAACAGATTTTCATTTTAGCTGTTGTGGAATGCAGCGAAAACTTTTGAAACGTTGTCTGAATTTCTACCATTTATCGAGTTCAGCAATTTAAACAAGGAAGGGCTCAAAATTGAAGTCATGCGAAAGGTCCAAAGTGACGCTTGGTTAGGTCAGGTCGCAATGCGATGAATGCGTCTCTTTGTTGTAGTTGACATGGCTTTTTACTAAGTCTGCGATGATATTAAATTCAAATTCGTTAAAAGTGAAGAGCCACTTTATCTTAAAGGGGTTTTGGACTAACATGGCAAAGATTGGAACTATCAAATAACTAAAGAATTTAATCAAATCCAAAAGATTTGGTTGATTGGTTTAATCTGTTTTTTAGTTATGTTAAGAGATTTTGATTTAATCGCAGCAAGTTACCCTTGCCTAAGGTCGATTTAGGCTGGACCCAGTGCTATATTTGGGAATCTTTCCATATGAAAATTGCGGCAAACAACCGGAAATTTCCTTGCATGTGGAAATCAAAGAAATTTCCCGCGAGCGACAGCGATTTCCGTGGTTCGTTGTCCATGTGTATTACTACGCGACAGCGATTTCATGTCGTTGTCGCTGTCGCTCAGCGATTTTGTCTTGTCGCTTTCTATGTGAACTGGGCTTAAGCTTACCACAATTTGTTAATTAACTGTAAAACCGCGACAGCTGTGTGGTTGGTTGCAATGCGCAGCAAAATTAAAAAATTATCTGCCATGCCATTCAGTGCTATGAGGAAATTCTTACCCATCGTAAAAAGATGGTTAACAATTAGCTGCAAAATTCGTGAAAGCGAAATTTCATGAAAGCACATAGAGCAAGTAGCATGGAAACAGGAAAATTGAAATGCAGCATTCAAGTTTTCAAGTTTGATCCCACTCCACGGGGCGTCCTCCACCATTAACTCTGCGTTAAAATTGCGCCAGATAAGGGCAAGGTTAGATTTTCTCACTAATTCTACTCCAGATTCTCTTTCGTCTCGAAGTTGACCAATAATCAAGCCTTTTTTCACATATAAAGCATCATTACCATCCGCCCAGCAGGTCGGCCTACTCAACTTAGATTTGCTCTATGCTTGCCATAGAAATGCATATGCAAAAGGAGCGAAAAAATCGTGGGCCAGTCCAAAAAAATCTTGAGCCATTTATTGTAAACAATTTAAATTTTACAATTACGGCTCAAACAGGGGTTTCGGACGCTCTCTCAAGAGCCGCAAGTACCTCCTCTAGCTCTTGTAGCTCCCTTACCGCGCGCCGAAACTTTCTTCGCATTTTTTGGATGCCACTACACACAAAAACAAGAGGACCTCCAAGATGAACCCGATGATTCCTCCGACTGTACCCTCCTTCAAACGGTCCAAGAATGTTTCCGGAGCTGGGCAGTCACAGTCAAAGTTGAGCTGTGATGTTTACATTGGCCCTGAACAACAACATAAAAAAAATTAAAACAAAGTGTATGTTTAAAAATATGTAAAAATAAATAAAAAATTACCTGGTCAAGGAACTCATTGTTTCCTGTACTGAGGTCGCTTCGTAGCAACGCTAAACAGCCCCTGCATCCCTCATACAAGAATCCAGCTTGTCGCATTCTGCCTTGGATTTCGCAACCCGACATCCTGGATAAAATAATGAAAATAAATAAATAAAATAACAAATAAAAAAATGAAACTTTCCACTCACTATTTCTTTTGGAATTTCCCATTTTCTTTGATTTGACTCCCGACTAACTTGAAAGAATATCCTCGCGAATAAAAAATCAATAAATGCGCTTTTCGCAACTGAAGCATTGGCAGCGCACCAGTGTTGTCTAGTTCGCTCACCATGATACTGGACAACGTAGTGACCTAAAGACCTAATGTATAATTGGCCCCTGTTCGATTGACTTATAGAGCACATCATTCGAAAGCCCTTGGTCCCCTCTTCCTTTCACCCGAGTTTTATCGAAGTTGACCCTCCGGTTTTCGGGCAGATCGGGGTCAAATATCACGTAACCGAATTAAATATCCGGGAAAACTAAGGACGAATAATTTTCTACTACAAAATTCGATACAGATTTCGATACCGATTTCGATACCGATTTCGATACCGATTTCGATACCGATTTCGATACCGATTTCGATACAGATTTCGATACAGATTTCGATACCGATTTCGATACCGATTTCAATACCGATTTCGATACCGATTTCGATACCGATTTCGATACCGATTTCGATACCGATTTCGATACTGACTTCGGTACCGATTACCGTACTGATTTCAATACTGATTTCGATAGCGATTTCAGTACTGATTTCGATACCGATTTCGATACCAATTAAGGTTCCGATTAAGGTACCGCTTAAGGTGCCGATTAAGGTAGGGATTTCGATACGGATTTCTATAACCTAGACCTGATGGTGAAGCATAGTCCCCCCGGACCCTATGTTAAAGCATAGTACGCTATTTATTTGTACACATATTGCCCATTTTTCATTAGCACACATACTGCGACTACCCTGCTCCTGATCGGGGGATGTTTTGTTTGATTAACGGTTGAGACTAAATGCAGGGGTCAAAGTTCAGATGATCAGTCCATTTCTTTGGATGCGTGAATTCGATAAAACGAATGTCACCATGATTTTGCTCGACCACGAAAATTTCTAGAATACATATTTTTGTCTTGTTTTGGAGGTCACAACAAGGTCATTCGGAAACATCCGGTGACCTGACCTCATTATTTGTATAATATCCACCGCACGAAAACCTTTGAAGCATATAATCTGAAAGCCGTTGGTGTGCTCTTCCTAATCACCAGGCCATCCCACAATAATCTTTTTTCGCAAGGTTAATTATGTTTTTTGACAAATTATATTATACATGATTTTTTGGCCGGTGGATTGAACTCATTTAATGTTCTCAATTTTAACGCATTTTGAAGCTTACATCGAGGAAATTTAAAGTTTTCAAGTAGTTCAAGAACTTACTTGGACTCAAAACTCCCCACATTGCCCCATTTTTGAAAATTATAAGTCCAAAATCTACACGCGCCGACATTCTCGATGCTTGCGCTCAAAATTTAGAAATGCTAATGAAGCAACAGAGCTCTTTTCAGAACAAGATACCCCAGATATTATTGTGTCTCTACAAAAGCATTTCGGAATTTATATTAATTTTCCTGAACGGCAACCTGTTACTAAAACGACATACACCGGGAACCCTTCACACACTGACGCACACACTCGAGCACACTCACACACACACAAACAATCATAAACATACACGCACTCACAACTTTCTATCTACATGACTTTTAAATTCGTTAATAGCATATTTTGTGATCACTTACACATCAGTTGCCTCACTCGTGATAAAGCAAGGAGAGAAATCAATGAGTCTAAGGTCGAAATCTATTTTGGGTAATTTGCTTCTTTCGTATAATGGAGGAAAGCTTTTGAAAGCATGCACAACTGCTCAAATGAATTCCACCACCAAGTCCACACTGGGCCACTTCGAAGCATGTACCTCAGCATTTCCTTCCCCAAGACATGTCCAATCGACTTTTAAATATTTCAATGGCCTTCTTTATAGGAAAACTTTGTGATGGCTTTCCTATCAGTTGCCACACGCGTGATGAATTAAAGCAAGGAGAGACAAATGCATGCGAAAGTCGAAATCTATTTTGGGTAATGAGGCTTCTCTCGTACAATGGAGAACACCTTTTGAAAGCATGCACAACTGGTCAAATGAATTCCACCACCAAGTCGACACTGGGCCACTTAAAAGCATGTACCTCAGCATTCCCTTCCATTTTCAAAAACTTCATGGCTTTCCTATCAGTTGCCACACGCGTGATGAACTAAAGCAAGGAGAGACAAATTTATGTGAAGGTCGAAATCTATTTTTGGTAATAGGGCTGCTCGTGTATAATGGGGAACGGCCAGCGAAAGGGTAAACAAAAGCTTAAAAAAGTTCCAAGACAAAAGTGAGTCAGTATTCATTTCATTCTCCAAAGTTTGAGGATAATCTCAACAACATGAAATCTCCACATATCTTGCAACTTTTTTTATCATTCTTGGTGACTTTGACGTTATTACCGACCACGTAAATTGAAGACACTGAGGAATTTGTCATTACTCGGAATCATGAAACATTGGACCAACCTGAGACTCGATCTGTGTTTGGAATTTCATCGCCGAACATTCAGGTCGACAAAACTAAGATATTATTTTTTTTAAATTCTGTCCTTACGTGGTATCGTTCTAATAAAATATCAAAAAAACAACGATTATAATCTCCAAAATATTTTTTTTTTAATTAGGAGTAGATGATTCTCATGGTGGCGGTAGAATTAAAGCCGATCTGAAAAGCTATTTTTCAAAAAGCAGACTATTTTAAGGTAGTAACATGTGAATCTTTTTCGTTTGATTTTGAATTTGTAAACCAATTTACATTTTATTTTTAAATCTAAGTTATATGGTAATTTAATGAACTTCGATGGCTTTTTTGTGGAATTCAAGGTTGATTATACAAGGAAAATCGTTTTATGTAATTATAATAATTCCAAGAAATTGTTTTATCTAATTCAATGTTATAATAATACAATTATTTGGCTGTGGAAACAAGAATTATTTAATTATGGGGATCAATAAAAACAATTCATGTTATTAAAATGTTCATATTTCATTGGTTACGTAAGCAACCAGCTTAAAATTCATGACTAAATCATCCTGGAATTGGATTATATCGACATTTTATGGAATCCAATACGAATTCTAATTCTTCAAGTTGCCCTTCATTGAGTTCGAATTCTTATGCTAATGGATTCAAAACATCAGTTTCCAGAGAAAAGACCCAATTCATAGTTATTATCCCTTAAATGTTGGATTTTATACCTTTCGCACCCATTATTGCATAGATTTTGATAGTTTGGATTACCCCTTTAGGACATCATGACCCGTCAGCCCCAATTGCCAATTTCTATGTTTAGAATGTAAACTATTGTTGCAAATTTTAAAATTGTTCAGCGGGACGACAGCGTTCGATCCCCGTCTGACGCCCAGTACTTCTATATACCACAAACACCAAGTTTACCCAAAAGTCTTTGGAAAATTGGTCCAGGGAAATTACTTTGAACCAAGAGGGGTGCCCAAAAATTGAAAAACGGCAGCTCAGTG
The DNA here is from genome assembly GCA_034698825.1 of Deuterosminthurus bicinctus. Classification (NCBI taxonomy): domain Eukaryota; kingdom Metazoa; phylum Arthropoda; class Collembola; order Symphypleona; family Bourletiellidae; genus Deuterosminthurus; species Deuterosminthurus bicinctus. The sequence continues at coordinate 10,666 of JAQIWI010000800.1, read as the reverse complement.
CTTTGGTCTAGAAAATAGAATACGACCGACTGAACTGAAACGAACGGCTGCGACTGTTTGTCTGCCGACATTTGATCGTAAGCAAACAAGGAGATGTATAAAACTAGCGTTTCGTGTCGGACCAACGGCGTCCCTCCTTTCCCGTAGGCACCCCGAGCCAATTACATACCTCCGCGATTATTGAATATGTGTAAAACGTTTTGCGTTGTGGATGGGGTGAAATGGGATAAAACAAGAGTAGAGAAAGTTTGTGGGTGCGTGTTTAAATAATATCTAGTTAAGTGAAGTCATTGAAAGAATAATCCATCAAAGAGGCTAATTTAACATTATCTAGAATTTCACTAAGTCACACACAGAATGGCAAGTATTACAATGAGCAATGTACAAAGGTATTGAAATTATAGTAGTTAGTGTGAACAAATAAAGCCAACGTATAACGTGGGGAAAATGTCCTCCATTCATGGCAAAGCCTCACAAAATTGGACGTCAACTTGGAGATTCTCCCTGAGCCATTCTACCTCGGTCTGCCTACGACGTCGAGGGGCTTCAGGGATGGGGCCAGGGATGGGGTCAGGGATAAGTTCAGGGATGGGGTCAGGGATACGTGTTCAAGGATATCTTCAGGGATGGGGTCAGGGATATCTTCAGGGATGGGGTCAGGGATATCTTCAGGGATGGGGTCAGGGATAGGTTCAGGGATACGTGTTCAGGGATATCTTCAGGGACACGTGTTCAGGGATATCTTCAGGGATGCCGTCAGGGATATCTTCAGGGATGGGGTCAGAGATAGGTTCAGGGATAGGTTCAGGGATGGGGTCAGCGTTGGGGCCCTCTTCCGCTTCTTCAGGGTGTGCACGATCTCTTTTATGTAAGAGAATAATCCGTGGAGTCCTCTTCTGGTGGGAAAACAAATGGGTACAATAGCCGTGCAAACATGTACAGGTAGTACATAATGACCATGCCCCACAATTTCTTGACAGTGATCTTTAAAGTGGTCATCAGCAGCTCATAGTAATCTGGGACAGAAATACGAAATAAAATATTGCACCCAAATAAAAAAACTTGATAAACTTACCGAGAGAAATCAAAAAATCATAAATAAAGTCAGTCAGGTACTCAGATTCACGTATCAGGCAATCTCCCAAATCATCTGCCTGGTGAGTGGAACCGACGGAAGATGATTTGTCCTTATCAACAAAAATGGACCCATCTTCCAGGTACAGCATTACACACCCAATCCAAACGCATGCAGCGCAGGTGCGCGCAATCTTACAAACTAGGAAACCAAATAAAAATCAGATTAAATTAAAAGAGAAAATAAATTCTGTTACCTTCGAGAATCATCATTGCGCTCTTTGTTGTTGGCATTTTCAATGATACCACCCTAAATTAAAAACTAGATGGTACTGAATCATGGGACTCGATGACGATTTTCATGTCCATGAGGCAGAGAAGGGTCATATGGGATTTCCCACTCAATGAAGAAAGAACTGCTGACAGTTGCAAAGAAGGGACAACCGGGCGGTATGTTTATTTGGTGCATCTTTCTTTTCAATGAAAATTTTTCAGTGCTTTGCTCTTCTGTGCTCTGACAAATCCTTGCGAAATTTGAACACCAATTGTCATACTCCGTTTTACTATTATTATTGTCATCAAATCTTCTCCTCTTCTCTGCTTATTTGAATTTTAAAATGTCAATACAGTCTGAGTATGAGGTAATAGTAATTTTGGCTCACCGACAAAATAAAGAGAATGAGAATTTCTTGTGCAATGGTCTGAAGAAGACCAAGCTCAAGTAAGTTGGGGAAATGTCATGAAATGCATTTTGTTTTTTAATGCTACACTGTGATTTTTTTAGAAGATCGAATGGAGCTTGAATGTTTTAGGTGGAAAATCGTGGAGATAAGGAAAATGAGCTGTTATCAAATGATCAAAAACTACGACAAGAAAAGAACCAGGATGGAAGAGCTTAAGAAAGCTATGGTTGTTGGGTTCACCTACTTTCACAAGGACAAGACTACAGTGGTTAAGCCAAGTCAACTACCCTGCATTGACGACTTTTCTTTAGACGAGGATCGTGAACTGATAGACGTTCTTCCGGACATTATTGACGTTGAAGATGCTGAAGATGGCAAGGATAATTCAGGTAAACGTCACCAGGAGCCAAAAATTACTCATTGCTCAAAACTTTCACAGCCCAAACGTGTGAACCCGTAATATCAGACAATATTTGGATATAAAACCACACGAGACGAAAAACCAATCAATGGATATGATTGTTAAGTGATGAAATGGAGATGATATCTGTAAGCTGTCTCCAGTTAAACTAGAGAAAATAAAACCGCAAGAGATCACACGCATGTGATTTCTTCATGATTTGACTTCATGGAAACAAAAGGACGGGAGGGATTGATTGTACTTGCGCAGTTGAGGTTTACAGAGCAAAGAAAGTTTCATTTGGGTGAGGCTAGTAAGGATCGCGTGCGAGAGCAATGCTAGTGATTCTCTCCAAATTTAATTATACTCAGAGCTATGCAGTAATACTAGAGAAAGAAAAACAGCAACGAACAGCAAGGCAGCACACACGTGATTTATTATAGCTGCAAGGGTTGACGGCTGGTGTCTCTCTTTCTGCCTCTCTCTTAAGCAAGGTTGTTAATCGTTACTATTCGAATGAATTCGAGCTAACCGATGAATTGGTAACACCAGATTTTCCGTATCGGAACTTGAATAGGAATTTCAAATGAACCAAAATAATCTGAATTGGAAGGAGGAGTGCTGAAAAATCCTTGTAGTTCCACCATTTTCCAAGGAAACATTTTTAATATTTGAAAGGAACCAGAAGCCTGAGGGCCAAAAGAAAGGGTTCCCGTGCCAGCATATCATTTCTGTGTGCTCCACGAGGCTGTCCCTTCAATTGGCTCATGACATCCACGAGGAGCACTACAAAATGTTGATTGTAAGGATAAAGAGTCATAGTGAAGTGGACAAATTTTCGCAATACAATATGAGGAAAAGTTATCTGGAAAACAAGGAGGGAAATAGTGGCCGAATCTTTGCGGATTTTCACCGCTTGCCTGGTTTTGACCCATTGCAGCTTTGCAAAGGGCGCGGTACACCAAACCTTGGGCGTGAAATTGTACACTTAAAGGAGTATGTGCTATTTCCGGTTCCAGCGGAACCTTGTCCCTGTCAGGAACCGAAATACATCCGACCGAACTACATTATCTGCGACCGGCTCCCGCATATAGGACTTGAAAAAGTCCAACTTAGTCCAATTAATGAATTTGACGAAAGTCAATCCTTTAGGCAAGGGGACCGGAAGAGTACTAATATAAAGAAGAGGAGACTGAAGAAAATAATAATAGCAGCAGCTTTATTACGGTAAACCATTTTTTAATTTAATATGAATTTAGTTTAAGAATTAAGATTGGAAATGTTTTTTAAGGCAGAACATACGCCGCGATAAGAAGACTATGGACGAAAAGAAAAACCTTCAACTTCTTACAGTCAGGTGGCGGCGGCGGAGATCAAGAGTAAGTCAAGAATATTAATTTAATTAAATCTTGTTTTTATATTCAGGTGGGTCGTTATAAGATAAAAAATGCGATTGTAATATATATTTGCAGGTCAAGATCTTCTTACCAGCCGTGGCAAGCTACGCCCATGTTATTTCCAATTTTTTCTCTTTTTTCATACGGATCAATACATCAGCATTTTAGTGACTCAGTGAGGTGATAAAGACAGGAAGTTACATAATAATACTATTATTACACCGTGATCTAATACTGCGAAAACAAGCCACGCCTCATAATTTATCCACAGAATTGATCCGCAAATTAAGGAACAGTTAAGTAACTTATCTCCTTGTAGTAAACAGCATGAAAACATAAAATTCAGGCCCAAAATAATATCAACCAAATTACTTTGCCTATAGTCACATGTTTCGAAGTGTACCAGACCCTTAGTAACCTAACGATATTGAACTTGTCACTCGGTGCTAGGTCCCTAGATCAGTTGGGTCAGCAGGTCGCAGGACTACTAGGTACTAGGCAGCTGGCCCGCTGGGTCACAGGGCACTGGGCCACTTGGTCAGATTCCGTAGCCTCGCGACTGGGCTTGTAATGTTACCCACACACGCATTTGAAAATTACTTCGCACTATAGCAGTTTCCTTGTCCTGTCCCTACCGAACTTAGCTGATATTTCCGCCGGCAGCCGTTATTGAATATTGCTTCTTGTTCTTCACTTTAAAGTTTCCATTAAAATAGAAACTAAAGTTGCGAGTCTCCTCTGTTGGACTAGGGAAGGTGTTGACTTTTCTTAAGAAACACATTCGAGATGTTTGCACTTACGGCAGAAATCGTCGAATCATGATGAGTAGAGCCTAGGCCACGTGGAATCAACTGCCGGCGAGATTTTTTAAAATTTTGGGTTGACCCTTGAGGTCACTTTTTGATTGCAGAAACACGTTCTCTGAACAAATAACCCAAACAATACCATTCAGTAATATATTATTTTACCAAATTGAACTAATTTTATTTAATTAAAAATATGTCAGCTCAAAACTTACTTCTTTGCATCAAAATAAGACCCAAATGGATCTGCAGTTAGACTCACGGCAAGCCAGTGAATAATTTTTAATAAGATGATGAACTCAAAATCGAGCCGTTTTTATGACAACTCAACTGAACGTCTTTGTCCTTGAAGCTTGCTTTCATTTGGGCGGCTCCAAGTTTAACACAAGAAACGTAGTGAAGCCGACGGATTATGTGGAACACGCAGACGCAGAAGCCACATGTTGCATCAGTCCACATTCTGCGTCGTTTGAGCGAACAACTCGGACGTTGTTCTCTTAACAGTGTTTACCTTCCCACGAGGCTCTGAGCTGAAATTCTGAGATTTTTGCTGTATTTACTTTCTCTGGAAAGTTTGGACATAAAAGAAAAGTTCAGAAATTCTGTCATGTGACTACAAGACTTTGGATACGAATAATCGTGGGGAGAAAAGTTGTTGATTTGAATTTGGCATCGTGATGGATAATAATCCTGCAGATCATTTCCAGGTTAAATTTTACTGAATTTTTCTTGTAATAATCATGAAAACATTTCCTGCATGTCCATCGCTCATTTCCTCAAGAAATTTGATTCATGAAGCAGGCCAAGTCTTTGTGAATTGTGAATTCCATTGGAAATTCTTAGAGTCATAATTTTGTAATTGTTGCAAATATAATAAATCTTTCTTCCTACTTTCAGGTGCTGTCCCCAATGATAAAACTACAGAGTTCAGATGGAGAGATATTTGAAGTTGAGGTCAAGGCGGCAAAGTTGTCCTTGCAAATCAAAGAGATGTTGGATGACCTCGGTGTGGAGGAGAATGAAGTTATTCCGATCCCTCGGGTTCGAAAATTCCACGAAACGGTAGGGACGAAACGACGAAACGAAACGTGTGTTTTAGGCACTTCTTTGTGCAGTTGCCTACGACACAAGTTGGGGGCAATATGCGCCATTTTGTTTAATTGTTCTAGACCCACGATTGCCATTGAAATAGATCAGTGGGAGCCAGTTCCAAATCAGATATTCTTAAGAATGACCTGAGGACGTGACCTCAAGGCAAACTTCCGGTTGTAATTTAATTTGAAATAAAAATAGATACATAAATAGTAGACTTTTATTTCCCTTCAATCTAGGAGTTCCCTTCGACCTTTGCCCGGGTAAGTTCAATCCTAGAATGTGAAGGGAGTAATGGGAATGGGAGTTCAAATTTTATTATGTGTTTAATTGTTCATTCCAGCCCTTACTGATCCACTCAGAATGCAATGGCTTGAAGATGTCGAGGCAGTTTGAAATCGGAGGACACACCGCTGATATCCTACTGGACGGCTTACGAAGAAGATAAAGCAAATATGGCTCGAGATCGAACCGGAGACTTCCAATCAGCCCTGCGCTCTCTTCAGGGAAGGGCTCAAGTTAAACAAATCCACCCTAATTCCTTCAATCAACAGAACCAAAGGGTTAATCGCAATCTCGATCATTATGGTGTATTTATGCAGATCGCTCGGAATATTGGGAAACAGATAGGGAAGACGTACAATGTACAACTAGCTGGAGAAGCTTGCTCTGCTGGCCAAAAGGAAGAGCCATTCTGATGATAAATCCGCTGAAATCTCAGAATTGACTTTCATGATCAAATATAACATCAATTTATTAAATAATGACATTGCTAACAGAACGCCCGAGGGAACAAACGATTAAACAGGTGTTGTTGTGGGTTTTCAGTCCACACTTGCATCGGAATTGTCCACGGAACTCAAGCGACTGTTACGAGCGCGAACTGAGAATCTGAAGGAACAGAAGACTCGTTAAGATCAGTTCCGTCAAGGTCCCGTCGCATACTCTTTGCCAGCCCCCACGGCACTAAATAACTACCACCAGAATTACTTACTACTCTCAGAAGATTACCAGCCTGATGGAGGTGACGTGGCCATTGATATGGGAGCAAGAGAGCCATTATTGAGAAAGCGGCATCACAGCATCAAATCCTGCAGGATGAGATTGAGTCGTACCTTTAAGTCGAGCGGACACAATGCAGTCGATTGAGTTGACTATCGTGGAGGTCGGTGGAATATTTAAGCAGTTTGCTCTCATGGTAAAGGAGCAGGAAGATGTGGTGCAGCGGATTGATGAAGCTGAAATGAATGTGAAAGCAGCCCACACGGATCTGCTCAAGTATTTACGCTCTGTCACATTCTACCGCTGGCTCTAAATAGAAGTTTTTGCACTTTTAATAGTCTTATTTACCATATTCGTTGCCACACTAAGGACCGACTTGCGATGGTTCGAGTAGGTCCATTGTGGACTGGCTGTTGCTAATTCATCACCCTACAAAAGGAAATTAAAATTCAAACTGAATGGAATCAACTAGAGAGTGTCGGGGCAAATTGTACTTTTTTAGTCACCTCATTTCTTAATGGGAAGAGCTTGACCGTTTTGTCTTTGCTCGCCGTAATAAAACTATTTTCATTATTCAGAACGTAAATGGACCTGACTGCACCAGAGTGCCCGACGTAATTTTGCAGTTTTACTTTTTAAAGTCGAATTTTGTATCACAACGACCAGCATCATGTTACCAGTAGACAACCAAGTTCCCTTTGAGGTACCGCGTTGTATCTTTTCGGGGGGTCGGCAAGTATTTTTCCCATTCGATAGCCATGGTTGTGGAGATAGGCAGTGATGCTACTAAACTGAGGAGCTGGGGCAGAATAGGAACCACTTTTGCAATGGCTTCCAGCTACAACAGCAGTTGCTGAAGAAATTGAAAATGAATTGGACATCTTCTGATAATCTGACAATGAAGCTGGATTGGTGGGACTGGAAATCATTAAATAGTCCTAACTTCTTAAAGCATAGATGCATAGAGAGCATGAGAGATAAATATAAATGTTCATGGTGTACACCCAGGATTCCCTGTTTTACACAAAAAGTTGTACAACAATAAATAAAAGCAGGTTTGGTAAAAACAAAAGGGGAATAAAGAAGAGACTGCTTTAAATATGAAGATTGTAAAGGAAAGATGGAGCGTGTAAAAGCCTAACCTACTGACTTTGGGGGGGGAGGGGAGGAGCTTGAATAATTAGTAAGGGAGGGGCAGAGGCAGAGAGCAGATTAATTTCAGCTAAGTTTGGTGTAGCATTTACTATAAGTTTTATAAACAATAGAGTTCTTCTGAAATTCCTTTCATTTTCAAACATTTTAATACGTCCACTTTCCATAGGAAAGCTGGACAAATGCGATACGATTTCCTTGATAACTTTACTGGATATAAAACTAACAGGTTGGATTATTTAGTTTTCAACAACGGTTTCGTCGAATATTATTATAACGATTCAGTTTCTCAGGATCCCCTCCGGCATTACCACTTCAACTCTTCCGACTACCCTTGCGTCTCTTCAGCTCTTTCTCAGGAGGGCCGATGACGTCATCCCGCAGCACCAAGTCCCTAAATCTCAATAAGACTTTCTTCAGTGGAAAAGCATTGCTCAATGCTTTCTCCATACAACATGCCTTGACAATAAGTCTCCCAAGAAGTTTCTCGTTCGGGGTGGAAAGGTGCTTCTGATCATCCATCTCAACTTCAACTTCACGCAGCATTTTCACAAATTCCTTGAATTCAATGGTGGTTCCAGAAAAGTGAACTCTTAAGATGAATATTGCTTGCGAACTTGGATTATTTCGTCTTGGTACTTGTTCTTGAAGCCTTTGAATATCTCAGTTACCATTTTGCCAATAGTGTCAACAACCTACAAGCATCATTGTTCATTTACACTAGGAATTGATTTGGGAAATAGTTGAGGAGTTTTCAAGAGACCTACCTCATGATCATGATAATGATTTTCAAAGGCCATTTCCAAGTCGAGGCCAACGAACTCGGTTAAGTGACGATGAGTGTTGCCGTCTTCAGCTCTGAACACCGCAATAATGAACGCATACAAATTGAACTCCTGTTCGTATCGTTTCCCAGGGATTTAGTAGCTTCTTACCAGCACCAATCGTGTACTTTTTCAAAGTCGGATGCAATATGGTCATGGCCATTTGTTTGTACAGCTGCGGGGACTTTGAGCTAGATAGGCAGACGTATTGAAGTAAAGACACTGTCAAGACATTGGCTCCTCCTTCACTAGCAGCAGGCATGATTTTTGGTGTTTGGATTCCTACAAGACCCTTCAACAAAGACAAGAGAAAAGTTACAGTCATTTTATGGCTATAGGAAACTGGGATTTTGAGTAAATAGAAATCGCACCTGTTTACTTAGTGAACCTCTGAATAGGTCGCAAACTGCAGCTTCAATCCGATTAACTTTGCTTAAATTGTCTTCAGCCTGGTCCAAAATTCATACCAATCGTTTCATACATGTCTTTAAAGAGAAACTGAAATCTATCACAGAGCTAATTACACTTACGCTGTCACTCGCCGGCCTCGAAGCATCATCAATCTCGAGCGGAAGCCTCGGCTCAGCAGCACTGACAACCCAAACTTCCTCTCAAACAAGTTCAACATCAGATTGAGTGCATGATTCAATAGGCTTTGCTACATTCTGGACAAGACCTTTGACATCCAAAATAGATTCCTTCGAGATGCTAAAAAGACCACACAAAGTATCACCTTAGCAACTGACGATTTCTACTGCAGAAATCCTGCAGCATTCAAACAAAAATGCTTTGACTCACTTGGACACAAACTTGAGCATCTGTTTGCTAAATTTCTCCCCCACACTGAAGATCCCTTGAATCGGACTCCTTAACCTTGACGGAAAATAACAACGCATTGCTTTCCCTTTACTCTGCTCGTATGCAATCTAAGCTCGAATCAGGATACATTGACCAGCTAAAGATCGGCTGATCTCGGAGATTCTGACAACTTGTCGAGGAGCTTTGGTCTGCGATTGATTCATTTCCTGTTGCCCATACTTTCCAGCCGAAATGTCCTTTCCAGCGTCTGCTTCTCCGGCATCAGCGTTGGCATCCTGAAAAGTTTAATATTGACAACTCTTATGCTATGCTCAAATCAACAAATTATTTTCATCTTTACTCCTTCATACTACTATTTACTTATCCTCTGACTTGACACTTTAGGTCAAATCTCCAGGAACTTTTAAGATTGACTCGACTTGTTAGACTCAAAGTCAATCACGTTTTTGTTTCATAAAACTTGAGGAACAGTCTTGCAATAAAAACTTGTGGTTAGTCACTTGTTGGTTGTGGACGCTTGACAAATGAACTCTCCTAAATTCTTGTAATGCAACTTGACCATTCGCTCAGCTTTGGCATCGAAAGCGTGGGACTCACAGTCACTGACCAAGTCGTCTTGCTCCGGGAGCGAACTCGTAATATGAAGAATATCTCTCACACTCCAGAGCCGAACGGTGCCATTAGCAAATCCAGCCGCTAGCATGTCATTATGGAAGTTTAAGTCTCTACAGTTGCTGTTTGCTTCCAATTGAGCTATCAGTTTCCCTTCTCCGAGCTCCCCAATTCGGATGAGGTTGACCTCCCCTAAGAACACAAACATGAAGAAGAAATGAGTCTGTCTACTCATAAATGAAGATGAAATGATTTCACTTCTAGATAAGTTCTTGTGCACTTACCAGCCCCTGGCCCCTGCAATGTACTTTCCACTTTCGTAAAAAGTCAAAGCGTTTATTGCTCCTGTAGAGCCTGTAAACATACGCACAAGATTCCCATTGCTCAGCGACCACAGCCTGACAGATTTATCGATGGACCCCGTCGCGACATAGGCTTCATTTGGATGGAATTTTACACACTACAAAGATGCAATAAGACTTACATTAGTTAGTGAAATGGTAGTAGAATAACTTGAACGGGTTTTTCAGCGAGACAATGACTGCATAGATCAACATCAAAGTAATGCCCGACGAACATTATGAGGATACCAGTTCTTTCAGGTACCCAAATCCGAGCAGCCGTGTCCATCCCACCAGTAGCAATAAGATTTCCATACCCAGGTTTCAAGGGACCCAATTGGACAGTGATGACTGATGACCCTTTCAATTGTATCTGAACTTTATCATCAATAGCCGAAAAGCCCCGCAGCCAGCTGCGGGTGAAACCTGGAATTCCACGGGGAAAGGAAAAACTTCAGCTCCCGGGG
>JAQIWI010000799.1:0-22640 GCA_034698825.1 Deuterosminthurus bicinctus | reverse complement strand
TCAGTCAATTGCAAGATTCCCGTATGGAGACGTCGCTGCAGAAAGTCCGCAGATAATACGATCGTGTGCACCAAACGCTTACACTTCTTTTCGCAATGCGAAAAAAAGTGAAGCTGGTGAAAGTATTACGTTACTTAAATTCCGATTTACTATTTTTGTATTTACACTTTAGTTATGAATAAACTGTTATTTTTCATTTTTTGATATTTTTTTATCAACTCGTCATTCTGGAGGTTTGCGAAGGTTTGGAAACACCAACACATTCATATCAAATCTTTAGGTCGAAGGTCTTTTAATCAACCGAATCTGTCTCCAACATTTGACGAATTCAACAATTTAATTTGTCAACAATTCAAATTTAGCGCTCAATGAATCTCACGTTGCCCTACATGCACTCATAGACTCAGTCTTGAAGAAACGTGGATAAATGAACCGTTTCCAATTATCTTTTATGGAATCATCAATCATCCATGAAATATTTACATAGAATTTCTTTCTGTACTCAGAGTTTGGCATTCACGGCCATGTACAGGCAGAGTACGGGCAACGCCGGCTGATTCCAAGTATCTTGCGCTCAACGGGACAAATAATTCGACGATGCAACGGAATTATAAGCAGAGGGAGCTAACGTTCTGGACGGAGTACATGCCAACTGTTATCGGAAGGCTGGTGCCGACTTATCCACCAACAACTGAGTACTGGTGGGAGCCAAATGAGCCACTTCAAATTGCCTTCTGGACAGTCAGTGGAGTTTGTTTGATTTTGATTGTCGTTCTGGTCGGGGGCTGTCTACTATGGCGGACCACAAAGAAGCAAAGAGACCGGATGTATGAAGATTTTGGTTTGACTCGTGGATCGCCGGGTATAGGAACGATAGGTAAGTTGATATTAAAATCATTCAATGTGGATTCCGCCGGTGTCGTGTGGAGTCTTCATAAAGGATTTTGGTTTCTGTAGTCGGCGATGAGATAAGCGAGTATGTGGAAACGGTCAAGACCCACGACTCGATGGATTCGGGAGTGAAAATGCCAGTTCATCATCATCCTGCACCCGGCTCACAAAACAGTACAAATATAATGCTCCACCAAATGTATCCCATGCCGCCCCACACTCATCACCGTGACAGGGACAGATTTCCCACTCAGAAACGACAAATGCGGGATCGGGGTAGAGATACACCGCTAACACAAGTTTGATGTAGAGACAAGTTGTAGTTTTGAAAAATTTGTACTTACTTCTTGTAATTATAGCTTCCATACGCACACTTGAATATTTCCCTTGCTGTGAACATTACTTATCGTTATTCTGTGGGGCAAAGGATTTTGTGGTCGAAAAGATTCTGTGGGGCAAAAATTTTGTTGGCCATGGGATTCTGTGGTGCATGAGAATGGGTTTCTGTGGGCCATGGGATTTTGTGGGCCAATAGATTCTGTGGTAAATGGGATTTTGGGCCAGCAGATTCTGTGGAGCATGGGATTCTGTGGGACAAGAGATTTTGTAGGGCAAGAGATTCTGTGGGGAATGGCATTTTGTGGGACAAGAGGCTGTATGGGCAAAGAGATCCTGTTGGGCAAGGGATTGTGTGGGGCATGGGATTCTGTGGGGCAAGAGATTCTGTGGGGAATGGGATTTTGTGGGACAAGAGGCTGTATGGGCAAAGAGATTCTGTTGGGCAAGGGATTGTGTGGGGCTAGTGGGGCATGGGATTCTGTGGGCCAAGAGATGCTGTGAGACATGGGATTCTGTGGGGATGTCGGGAATGGGATTCCGTGGGCCGAAAGATTATGTGGGGCAAGGCATACAGTGGGCCAAGACATTAGTGGTTGTCGTTGTCATCTGCCCATTCTTTGGATATTCGTAACATTCTGTGGGTCGTCATGTAATTTCGTGGCTCATTAAGATATTTTACGGGTCATCGTGACATTCTGTGGATCATCATAACATTTTGTGGGTCATCACGACATTCTCTGAGGCATTATACCAATCTGTGGGTCACTAACACTATGGTATGCTGTGGGTCATCATCCAATTCTGTGTGTCGAAGTAGAAATAACTGTTGATTTTCAGCTATGGATTTCACTCAGTGACTATTTGCTCTAACTCAATGACTCTGTCCGGGTTTGTGGGCCTAGTTTGCGGTTGTGGGAATTTCACAACTATTCACAAACGTGCGGATTGTGGGGGTTTGTGGCACAAACTTTGTTAGTGCGTTTTTCATAATTGGACCCTCACTCATACACGATCTATTCTTCTGACCCGCACGAAGTTGGTCATCGCGTTAGATTCATTCAGTCCTTAGAAATGAATTCATCCAGGATTTTCAAAATGAATTCAATTTTAGGAAGAATTGGGTGTGCATGTCTTCGACATTCATTCAGTTTACATTTAAATTCCCTACGGCAAGTGTCTTCCGGTGTAAGAATAAAAAGTTCCCGTTCACCCGGCTGGATATCTTCAAAGAATTTTAGCAGCACATTAGTAAGAAACTCAGCTAGTATTTCTGGTACTGGTACCGAGAATAGTTCCAAGAAAAGTCAATCAATCACGTCGCCGGACGACTGGAAAATTATATATCGATGCAACTTCATTGTTGCAGCGAGAGCTATACAAAAAATTAAAGTATATCAAACAGTGTTTAGTGTTGCTGGAATTGTACCGGCAACAACGGGCTTACACCTTTATGGTTTGATGTCACCGGCAAGTTATTTTATTGCATTGGGAGGCAGTGGTTTTGCATGTAAGTTTTGCGATAGTTGAAAGTTTAGAATTAGTGTCATAATTATTTGTACATAAAACGCATAGCTGAACTTGATTGGAATGCTAATTATGATTTATATTTACAGGTTTAATGCTTTTTGTAATGGGAAACATATTCGGAAAACTAGTCGGTATCCTCTATACAAGTCAATCACGGCCGGACCAGGTGAAAGTGGCCCGACTGAATTTTTGGGGAAATCGCGAGGACGAATATCATTTTTCTGATGACTTTGAGCCGATTTCGGAAGTGGAAAAACCTCACGATGTCTACATCAAATTGAAACAATATTCTGAAGATAAGCCCAAACTATATTTCTCCTTGCAATATGGCAAGATTGAGGACTTAGAAGAGATGGAAAGAATATTTGGAAGGCTGCCTGAACATTATAGAATATGTACGCCTGCTTCATCATCATCCAGTTCGTCGAAATCCAGCTAGTTTTTTCTAATTTACTACAATAAACGCTGTAGTAAAATATGTATACAGAAAATGACAAAATGCATCATGAGTTTTTATTATTTTCCACTGCACTTCACATCAGATTTACACGGAAAAGCGGCGGTGGCGGCGGCGTAGACTAAACACTATTTTTACTCCTGCAGCAAAAGTTAAAAGGTCTTTAAACACTTCTCTTATGTTCTTCTTCTACACACACGATATTCTAAAACCTAAATTTGCAAACAATACAACGACACTATAACAAAGACGTCAAAAGATCATGTATATATGTTGCCACTTGTCACGCCGAAAGGTAGTGTAGTAATAATAGTAATGATCACGGAGAGTTCGGGATGCTGAGACCATGGTTCTCCATGTACTTTTGCCGAGCAGTTGCGATCATGATTCGTTTACGCTCCTGAAAAGATGTCATTCTTTGAGCGGCAGACTTGGGAAATGAGGGTGGTGCTGTGCCTGATCCGGAGGCTGACGCACAATTCTGCCGGATGTACTGAATGGCCCCGTCCACTGTGCCTGTGCGTTGGAGTGCAGCTAGAATAGTTTCAGGTGCCAAGATTTGTGGGGACAATTGTTGCTGGACTGCACGGGCCATGGTTGCCAAGGAAGGTGGGCGGAAGAGGATTCGTTTGAGCCATTCGGCTCGGTCATCTACTGTGTAAACCGTGGGAGTCAGATCCAAACTCTGGGCGATGGCTAACTGTGTTCTCTTCTTCCACTCTCCGTCCTCGCCAACTGTTTCTACAGGAAGGAACCTGGAACATGCAAAAATTTGCAAACATATTGATAGGGAAACAAGTATCCTTTTTGTAGCATCACTTTTGAAGCATATGTTTTATAGTCATTGCTCAACTTGGACATACTTAATTGAAAAATGCGTATTTGGAAGGAAAAGACCGATGATAATTTCTTCAGCGAGCGAGGCTGTGATGGTGCTGGCGTTGAAAAAGGGACGAGACACTTGGAGTCCAACAGGCTGAATAGTGAACCCTTCGGGTATGGAGACATTGGAGAATGCGAGCATTCCTACCTCACCGTTTGTTGGCTTCCCTTCAGGGAAAATAATAACAGGATCATCCGTGAATTCTACTTGCCCATTTCCCACACTTTCATTCTCCGTCAAGAAAAGAGCTAAGGGCTTCATGAGAAACTTGAAAATTTTCTTTTTCGTGGGCTGCAAAAATATGGGAACACACACGAGAATGTAAGTACACTGCCACATGTCTTGGTTGGAGTGGGTTCAAAAAAATCTTACAGAGAAAGCATTCGTTGCCAAATGAATAGCAAGATGATCGAAGCTGGTGATATGGTTAGAGACGAAGACTTTCCCATGAGGATGACTGTCGCCATCAGTTGATATTGTGAGACCCAAAACTCCACATATGATCCGCAGAACTTTTCTGCAATCGTACAATGATGACAATAGCATTACATTTAACTCTAAAAAAATCCAATTCTGCTTCACAATAATTAATTCTTCTACTAATTGACGTACTGTCGGAACTTATTCGGAGGTAGGATGAGAGCTAAAATGAAGAATTGGAGCGCAATGAAAAGCCGAACTACAAGGAGGCATAATCCAACGGGAGCATATAATATCAGGCCAACTGTGGACAAACCCGCGGGTTGAAACCTGCAACAACAAAATACATAAATTCTTTTTATTATTTATTTTCTCATAACCTAAAAATTCAAGTTTCAACACCCCAACGAAAATCTCAATAATATTCATTCAAACTAGAACATTCCAAATTATCACCATCCTATACGCATCAACAAATCCAGCAGCCTTTACAGAAACACAAAAGCAAACTTAAAAAAAGCTTCCAGTACACAGCAACCAAAATCATTTCAGCATTGCATCACTAACATCTAAATTAACAACAATATGAACAACTTTACTTAATCACTTACCACGAGGAATGAAACAGCTGTTCTATTCGCACCTGTTCACCCATTTTATTCCCGAATCTTCTACACAACCCGACCCTTTTTTTTTAATCCCTTCCTCACCAAAAGCAACAACAACAACTCCTAAATCTTTTCTTCTTACACTAAATAATATTTTCCTTCAACTTCTATCTATCTGTACTTCTCCACTGTGTACACTTTCCCAAAAATCTAATCATTCAATAAAGCTCCAGATTTTGAAAATTCACATGTAAAATGAAAGAGAAGAAACTAAATATGTGTGTCTTGTATAATGTATGGGAAAGGGCAATAAAGAGGTCAGAGCTAACAAAGGGATAGGAAGTAATGTATGGCTTGCAAAATATGTTGTTGCCAATTTCAAGGTAAATAATTATAGCACTGCATCACAACAACACGTAGAAAGCCTTACATTTATATATTACTTTAGTAAATGATCATAGCAAATCCTTTCACATGTCCGCGCTATTTTCCTCTCTAAAATTCTCGTCGTCTTGTAGGTGGCACTTCAGAGTCCTAATGCTTTTCTTGGCTACCTTCATTTAATATTTTATCGCACATTTTTCTTATCATAATTGTCAGTCTTTCTTGATAACATTCAATGGCCATTGAATAAACTTTGACACAAAGTCACAAGTCACAAACAGATGCTAGCCATGTTAACTTACTTGTTTATTTAATGCTCATGTGAATCATCATATCAAAGTGCTAACTACTTTGGTCGGCGTCGGCATCGAATCGAGCGACAATTTAACTGATTTTTCACATAATTAATCCAGCATGAAAAACAAATTGGATTTTACCAGAAAATTAGTTTTCTGCCAGTACCAAAAAAAAATGGGGCCTTGGAAATGTTTCCAAAGACGTCTTCATGTTCCGGCTGTAGCAAGGGGAAGTGAGCGTAAGTTGAATAGCTGATTTCTGATTAATTGAATTATTCAATGAATTGCTTTTTTTATACCCGTTGAGCTGTTTAATTGTTTATCTTTAGTTGATAATCATGTGCAGTTGGACACACCACAGAGGTCAATCAACGTTGCTGCAGTTTGGTTACGACATCATTGTCGGTAGGCTGAAAGAAGTTTTTATTTATTTATTTTTATTTTTATTTTTTTTTGGTTTTTTGGAATAAAAATCCGAAAGTTCCGTGCAAGAAATAACATACGTTCAATTTATTTCAGGTGTGATAAATGCTTCAATAAGCAAACATATCAGCGTATCATTGTCCCGGCTGAGTTGGAATCAAAGTGTAAAATCAAAGACTTGTCTAAAGATGAAGAATCGGTGAAAATTACATGGGAAGATGAACATGTGTCCAAATTCAGTTTGAACTGGATTGTGAATAGTTTTATGGGGCCAAGTGCTATCTTGGAGGATGACAGGAAGGGATTACTAGTGCCAGCAACTCCAGTTTTATCTGAATTGTTGGAGGCGACAGTGAAATATGGGGACTTTATAGGAAGTGACAAAGGAGTGGCGGATGCCTTGAAGAACATCAAAGACTTTGGCTTGACCTTAATCTCGGGTGCACCTGCAGAGAAATTAGCCACAGATCAAGCTATACTAAGAATATCACAGCCTATGAGCACACTTTTTGGGGAATTTTGGGAATTCGAGTCCAACTTGGCATTTGCCGACACTGCGTACACCTCTGACTACGTTCATCTTCACACTGATACAACTTACTTTACAGAACCCGCGGGGTAAATGGAGACAGGACACTAAACTACTCCAGACACTACTGAACAAATATGACTAAGAATAATCATAATAATTAATTTTAGACTACAGGTATTCCACTGTTTAAAGCATGATGGCCAAGGTGGATTAAATGCTCTTGCCGATGGCTTCCAAATTGCCCGTGAGATACTGGAAAATAGGCCCGAATTCTACGAGGCCTTTCGTAATAACTTCCTAACCTGGCAGTATATTGAGCCTGCAAAGCACAATTTTCGCAATTCGGCTCCGATATTTCAGCATAATGGATTCTCCGGACAGCTTGAGTGCATTCGGTATGCGTAAAAATTGCAATCCTATCAAGAATCATATTTGATTACTCAATTTAATACATGCTAATGCCAATGATATTAAATCCCAGGTTCAATCCTCACGATCTTGCACCAGTCGAGACTATAGCCGAGAACAGGATAGTCCCATTCTATGAAAGCCTCATTTACTTATCAAAAGTAATTGAGAAGAATGCCATTTGGTTTAAATTAAAACCTGGAACGATTTTAATTTTCGACAACTGGAGGATGCTTCATGGACGCAATCAATTTACAGGGAAGAGGAGGCTCTGTGGTGCTTATATTAGCAGGTCTGATTGGACTTCCAAGGCTAGAGTTTTGTTCCAGTCTTAGTCTGTATCTTCATAGTTCACAATTAGTACAAAAAACTTTGGAAAAAACTGTTAATAAAATGTTTTAAACAAATGATGAATACACACCTATTTTTATTTGGGGCTACGTGAGGCATTTTAATTTTGAATTTGCGCGCTCAATGCAGACATCCGTAGGAAGCTCAATATTTGAATGAGAGGATTCTGAAGAGTCATCGCACTCTCAGAGTTGTGGATTTTAGGCTCATCAATTCTGTCGTCGTCGGTAAAAGGAAGAAGAAATAGATTTCAAGAAGATTTCCACGGCAAAATTCTAAAGCTACTTGCATTTTCAAAAGCAGGGCTACAATTTTCCAATAATCAATTTTCAAGACGGAGGAGAGGAGGAAACAAGTGAAGAATTGCTGCTGAATTTGATTTGCTGTTCCAGGAAGGGTTTCTATTTAATTTTGCAGATCTGTGTTACAAAAGGCTGTCAAAATGGTGTTGGAAAGTACGATGATTTGGTAAGTTGGGTTTCCTTTTGATTGAATTGGAAAAAATTGTGACGAAGGTGGTTGTTCGAAATGTGTTATATACATGAACAAAATAACTCCTTGGCGTTCGGTATTGTATTTTGTAATTTTGGGATACGTTAGGAAAATTCTTGTTTTTTTAGTGTTGATGACAGTGACTACATGAGAAATGGAGACTTTGTTCCCACTCGCATGGCTGCTTTGCAAGATGCTGTCGGAATTGTCTCTCTGCAGAAGACGAGGACAAATCCAGAAAATAACGTTGGACTTTTGACACTTGCTAGGTGGGTTGTTTGTGTACAATTGTTGTTGTATGGAATGAATAGTTTGGAGTGTTGAAAGTTTCATTTAATGTTTTAGCTCCGAAGTTCTGACAACTTTAACGACAGATCAGTCAAAGCTGATGTCTAAAATGCTTGCTGTGCAACCGGCTGGAGAGCTGAAGCTTATTCCAGGATTGAGAGTGGCTCATTTAGCTTTAAAGCATCGACAGGTGAGCCTTTTGGAATCATTCATTATTATTAAAAATTCTTTAAGAGTTTTCAATTAAGTATCCTCATGAAAAACTTTTACTTTTTTAGGGGAAGAATCATAAGATGAGAATCGTCGTTTTCATTGGAAGTCCGTTAGACAATATCGAAGAGAACGAGTTAGTTAAATTGGCGAAACGTATGAAAAAGGAGAAAGTGAACGTTGATATCGTTGCTTTTGGAGATGAGTTGGTGAAGAATCAAAAAGTTTTGAATAACTTTGTTGATACTCTCAATGGAAGAGATGGAACAGCAAGCCATTTAATTGTCGTCCCACCTGGCCCAAGTCTTACTGACGCTCTTTTAAACTCTCCGATTCTTCAAACTGAGGATGGAGCTCCGATCGGAGGAATGGGAGGTGGAGGATTTGACTTTGGAATTGATCCTAACGATGACCCGGAACTGGCCTTGGCATTGCGTGTATCAATGGAGGAGCAACGTGCTCGTCAAGAGGCCGAAGCTCGAGCACAACAAGTGGAGAGCTCCAACGAAGGACGTACGGAACCTTGCATGAAATTATTTAATTCCATGAACAACGTAATAGAATCTCGTGCTGGCAAATAATCTCATTATTATTTTTTATATTAAGCGTCCAACGAGGAGCAAATGCTGGAGACAGCTCTTCGAATGTCAATGGATAGCGGAGCTGCTGGAGCCAGCAGTGCTGCTGTAAGTCAAGCAGCGCCACGTGGGGGTGGGGGAGCACCTGATTTCTCTACAATGTCGGAAGAAGAGCAAATCGCCTATGCCATGCAGATGTCGATTCAGGATACTGGCAGTAAGAAATACTCACAGAAAATTTTTATGCTATTTTCAATTCTTCATCATGATATTGGCTTCACCATTGTAGTCTCACGTAATACATAATTAAGTACTTCAATGTAACAGTCCCATCGGAGCCGCAATCATCTACTAAAACGGAACAAGCAGCCGCCAAAGCTGCACCAGTAGAATCAATGGAGGTGGACACCGAAAGTGGAGCTGCAGCTGCCGTGGATGTTGAGAGTAAGGATCACTTGAAAGACATTTTGGAAGGCCTTCCAGATTTCGACATCAAGAAGGAACCACAAGAGGGTGGCGAGGATGGCTCAAGCAGTGGCAGCGACGCTTCCAGAGCAACGCGAGCTGCTTCTGCTGCTGCAACGCCTAAGAAAACCCCAGAGAAAGATGCGGGGAAGAGAAAACCAGACCCTAAAGCCTCAGGTGGTCCAGCCAAAAAGAAGTAACCTTATATGTTCGTTGCGAAATTATTATTACTATACAATAATAAACTTTTCTGTCTTCTGGCTGGCTGGCAACACATTACTACATGAAGCTCTGTAATATTTATTATATATAACAGCTTGCAATGAAAAATTATCCACTAGTGAAGATATAGTAGAGATCAACATACAAATCTATTGAATTCAACCCGTATGTTTCTCTTCAATTCTCATTAAATTTCAAGCGGAACATTATTGTGGCTATAATAAACAAGTTTCACACTTTTTCATTATGAAAAATTTTCTGCCAACTCAGTTCCCTCAGCAGGAACTCAGATCATAAAACCCTTACAAACTTCATAATTAACTTCTCTCATCGTATCACACAACTACGACCACCATTCTTATGATTCACTCGCATTTTATTACAGCTGTATATATATATAGAAAGATCATAAATTAATACAAACATCTCCCAGCAAAATTTTACTGTCAGAAGTGGGATTCGAACCCACGCCCGGAAGACCGGACTGCGACCTGAACGCAGCGCCTTAGACCACTCGGCCATCCTGACTTGCTTAAATGAGGCCCCACGACTGGAAGCATAAACCTTGCAAAAGAGCGGGAAAACAGTCTCCAGATGACAACCTGTGGAGCCTTTCTTCGCAAAATTAAGACTGGAGAAACTTCTGCTCCCAATTAAACTAAGCTTGGTCACTTACTTTATCCAGATTAATTATAAATTAACATATTTAACTAATTTTCTACTGGAATGAACCTATAAAAGTGAGGACAGCTGTTGTTATTCTTCCCACTCGGCTCACTTTCTTCAACTGACAACAACCACAACCAGAAGCCCGCCTTCAATAGAAGTGCAAGCACTGTTGATTACACTTGCGGCCGCCTTATTAAAAAAACCTCAGGTATACTGGTGTAAAACTGTACTTATTAAAAACTTGTGTGAAATTGTACTTATTAAACTTGTGTGAAATTTTACTTATGAAACTGTTGTAAAATTGTACTTAGGAAACTGCTGTATTGATTTGATTACAGATGTGAAAATGACGGGATCTTCATCATCACTGACTTCAGGCCAGACAAGCATTTCAAAGTACAGTAAAGTGTTGCCAGTAAGCATCCGGAAAGAGAATTTGTGCCATTCCAGTATTAATGGGAATATCTCACCGAGTCAAGGGCTCATGCAGTCTAGCCCGGGAGAGCAAAGGGAGCTTGTGCGGGTGACATTGATCTACCCATCTCCATCCTATGGAAGTATGAATCCTCACAAAGAAATCATCTTGAGACTGACTAATGATGACAACCCGCTATTTTACTACCACTTGAGAGTGACTGAAGGGGAATTCCCTACTTTGAAATCGCAGCAGGGGCTTTTGATTGACTTCTATGGGTTTCCGGGACAGCTTGTAAGCTTGCTGGACAAGTGTGATCCCAATTTGGGTGCTCATGATGGAGATGGATATATGAGGTCAAAGTCTTGCGATGGAAATGGTCCCAAATTTGTGTTGGTACTGAAAATTAATGGGGGGATTACAGGTAGCTCACAGATAAAAGATAATAGTAGTATGCGCAATGGGATTGTTAAGGAGAAGAAGGATTAACTAGTTTGTAAATGTTACAGTTTTGGACATTGTGGAATCAAATCCATTCAAATATTTGTGTCATTTATCGCTGGAAATCAGCCCTGGAACTGATGCTGAGGTGAAGAAGTTCTTGTGTGATGTCACCACATCTCTCAAAAAGGACCATCTACATTTGCAAGAGAAATATAATCATCTGGCGAGCACCATGGAAGTGGAAATCTCTCGGCTCAAGGCTCTCTTTGAAAATAAATGTACAGAGCTGAATGAGCTCAGAGAAGAAGTACATTCTCAAACAAGTTCTATGACATCAAAACATTTTCATGAATTGGCAGAAGAGAAAGAGAGACTTCTGAAATTGCAATCCGAGATGGTCAACAAGTTTGATCAAGATAGATCTGAAGCTGAAAAACAAAATAAACAGGTTATTACAGTTAGCTGTTTATATGGTCATTGAAATATTGTGATACAGTGGGAATGTTCTCAAGTATATTTTTTTCGTCTCCATAGATCCAGAAGAACCTTCAGAATCGAGTGACAGCCCTTGAAGCGGAAAACCAGTCACTGTCTCTCGTCAAAGCTAACCAAGAGAGTGCATTGCAAGATGCCTCCAACCGTTTGCGAATATGTGGGGACGAACTGAAAAAATTCCAGCAAGAACTAGCAACTCTCCGTCAACAAAATACTAAAATAGACTACGATTACCATCAAATGAGGCTAGCCAAAATGGAATGCCAGCGCGAGGTTCAGACGCTTGATAAAGTTGTCAAGAAGCATGAAGACACCATTCAAAAACAACAGAGCAACATAATAGAACTTACATGCGAGAAAAAGAAATTGGAGGAACAAAAGATAGATATTGTCAAGGAGATGGAAAAACTGAGATGTTCGAGTATCTCAACTGCATCTGAGCTCGTGAAAGCAAATGAGATTATTAAGAAACTCCAAGATGACATCCGTAACTGTCATGCCAAAAACAAGCAACACGTAAGTTATACAAATACGGTCAGTTGAATCTATGACGATAACTTTAATTAATTCTTTCACAGAACGTAGCCATTGTAGAGACTGAGCGGAAGTTAAGAGAAAAGGAACAATTGGTTCAGGATCTTCAAGAGCACGAAGCTGAGCATAAGCAAGAGTTAAAGGCAACCCAAGAAGAATTGACTACATCCAAGTCCCAATTAGCTGAATTGCAAAGCAAAATAACAGACTTCGAAGCAACAATCGAATCCAATGAGAATATGATCTCATGGCTGAACAAGCAGCTAAATGAACTGCAAGGTTTGAGCGATCTAAATAGATTTCGCTCCAATTTAACTCAACAACCTGAACCACCCAATCAAACTCAAGTGCAAAGGCTGGTTACTGCCCCCCGAAATCCCTCAGTGAGTACCAAGAATGCTTCCAGCCGGCAAGGACTAAGTAAAACCCTCGGAGAAATTCAGAATACAAGTGCTCAGCCATTTAACAATACCGTGGGTGGTGGAAGTCCTTCATGGCTTCATATTTACCAAAGCACTACCGGAAATCATATGGAACGGGATTTGAGCTCACGACTCGAACATGTCTCCGCTCTTGGAGCTATTCTGAACAGCCAAAATAAAGGCGCTCCGAAGGACTCTTCTTCTTGCAACTCTCCAGAAGAGCCTGTTGCCGTCCCAAGTGAAAATGGAATTGTCGACAAGACTGGGAAATCAAACAAGGGCAATAGTAGACCACCAACCTGGACCAAGAGTAAATCTAAAGTAACTTTAGACACAATGTTGAATAAGCCCACATTTCCAATTTGGAAAAACAAATAAGTTTGTTACCATATCAATTTAATGTACTTTTCTACTACACTTTACTATACATTTTACTTTTCTTCTTAGTGTCACTTTTGAACGTTTATCCTTGCAATTTGTAGCGGTGGTGCATTGTCACTCCTGCCGTAGTTCATTGTTTGTTACTTAATCTTCTCACAGTTACATCATTTTAGCCATTGTACATTTTATACGTTTTGTATTCACGTCGTATACCGATTGCAATAATATGAACATGAGCGCTTTAAAAAAAGTCTCTAATAGCTCTAAATGTTCTGCAATCTGGCCATGGCCATCATGACCTCCTCTACTTTTGAATTTTCTTGATCATAACAAAAGAATCATAAACAATGCTCTGCCACTTCCGCTGTTTTCAGAGTTGCGTTCACTCATTTCATACCGACGACCACACCATGCACCCTTGCAGCAGAAGGAAAGGTAACCGCGGAGGTTCGACGAGATACCCAGAAGAACAGTTTTGTCATGAAGATTATTACATTGCTGATGAGTGCGAATAAACTATAATTGGATCTAGCTTGAAGAATATAGCTAATTTGAGGTCATAGGTCACAGCCCCTTGGTATACAATGTGATTAATTAGCCATAAAGCATTGGGGCGATTGCCGGGCCGGGCAATATGACGAAGGAGATGCCTTCATTCGTGACCAAATATTGTCGAATGTGTGCAGTTGAATTGAAAGCTGGAGTATTTATTTTTGGTGAAGAAGGGAAACGGCTTCAATTACCTGAGAAGATTCGGAAAACTCTAGCTATTTTGGTATGAACTGCATAGTATTTACTTGGCATAACTTCAGTGTAACCTAAATGTAACTTGAATTTAATTTTCGAACTTTTGAAAACATTTAGGTTCTGGAAGAAGATTCCTTGCCCAAGAAGATTTGCACCGATTGTTGTTCAAGTTTAGAAGATTATGCCCAGTACAAAGACACCGTGTTAGATGCCCAGGAAAAACTTGCTTCCATTGCGAAAAACCTTGGAAGTTCTAGTAATATTGGTAGTGGTGGAGGTGATACTGAAAATAAATCAAGTTCCAGTCATCATCATCATCATGCCGAGCGGGGCAAGTCAGTTGACAGGTCGGAAAATGAGACACAGACACCATATGATGAAGGACCATCAAGTTCCAAGTCATCGTCTTCTCAGTACCAGAAAAATTCATCTGTGGACTTCCTTGTCAGATGTGGATTATGTCCTAGCAGTACTAAAGAAACATTTGATGATCGTCATAAAGTATCGGCTCACCTTGCTAAATCTCATGGAGATTCTAGACACCAAAGTCCAGGATATCGTTGCCCTCAGTGTCCCAAGGTCACGGAAAGATTCAGTATGCTCCGACTCCATATGCAAAGGCATCACAGGAGTCGTTCAAATAATAATGATTCAGTCAGTACTCATCAAGTATCATCATCTAGTATTAAAACTTTTGTGTCTATTGACGCAACACCGACTAGAACAACCAAGTGTGATCAGCAGCCGGTCATGGAGGGCAAATCTTTGTCTTGTAAAGAGTGTGGGAAGCGATTTTATGGCCGGAAATGTATGACAAGTTAATCCAAATACATTTATTCATAATCTTATTGGGCTGAGCTGTAGCATTTCTGTTATTTGTCTTGTTTTTTAGCCCTGGAGGACCATATATCATCCCGACACTGCTTTTCAAAGGAACCAGTCTCAGGAGTAGAATCATGTCAAGATTTCTCCGACTCTTCATTGCCAGATTGTGGAGACTGTGACGATGATGATGACATGGAAGCTGAATCAGAGGATGTGATGAGACAATCAGATATTGGCCTGCAACGTGGTGTTTTGAACGAGGAGAAATTGGAATGTGTTAATCGACAGCAAAAATCTCTTGCCAAAGTTCCTGTTTTTCTCAGCCGAGGAGGAGGAGGAGGAGGAATTGAAAGTCGGGTTGATTTGGGAAGGGATGACGATGACGAACATACGCAGAATAATTCACAGAAGAAAGATGAGAAAATTTGGAACTGCAATATCTGTCATAAATCTCTTACCTCCAATACGGGTTACCACAATCATATGATGGTCCACAAAGGTAGAAAATTTGACTGCAATCAGTGTGGAGTCTCATATCTTCAGAAGGTAATGACTTCATTTAAACGTTATCATCTGCCGTAAAAATCATTTTATGAAATAATGCATATGAAATCATATGATAACGTTTGCTGACAGGCTACACTACTTCATCACATGAAAGTTCATCATGTAGAAGTGCCCAAGAAGTATAAATGTAGTGCCTGTGGGAAAGAGTTCCACGAGCTCAAGTTTTTAACTCAGCATGCCAAAATACACTCGACCCCGTCCCAGGAGTTTCAGTGTAACATTTGTCAGAAGATCTACAAGACTGGGCGATGTCTTCGGCGTCACGTCAAACTTCACTCGTCCAACAAGAAGTATGTGTGCAGTATGTGTGGAAAAGCATTTAGGGTGAAGAGCAAATTGGATGAGCATGAGAATTCGCACACGGGAAAAAGGCCACTCGGGTGTAATTTCTGCGATAAAGCTTTCAATGGTCATCCAAACTACGTGAAGCACATTCGGAGGAAGCATCCACAAGAGATTACTCGAGAAAATAAAATCCCTCCACCCAAGAAACAAGATTCTAGAGTATCTGGAGGAGAAGCTGGACTTTGTAACAACAGTGAACCATCTCCGCCATCAGCACCGCCACCTCAACCTCCCCCACCACCACCACCACTACCTCAACCAGTTTCGTCACAATCATGTTTGATCCCCACTCCAGCTCATACGTGTGAAATTCAATTGCAAAGTCAGTCAGTTCCATCATCTCAATCTGGTGCTTATTCCTCAGTGTCAGGAAAGAACTTTAACAACCCATCCGGCGGAGGAGGAGGAAGCAGTGGACAAAGTTCTGGTAGTCTTTGCCCCGGAACTGCAAACGCCTCTGTTAATGCTCTGGATCTCATGGACTGTGCTATACAAAGTGCTTTAGTAGGCGAGTCAGCAAGTGGAAATGCTGGTGGCTACGAGAATCACCCTGTTCAGTCTCAGAGTGAACCTATGGAGCTGAGTTACAAGTTGGAGTCGAGTGCATTTCAAGATATGCCCATGGAGCTGACCAAAGTATTCCAAAGGGACCCTCTAGAGTTGTGCGTTCGCCAAGACTTAAATCTGTCTGGATCTAATCCTCTCATGGACTTGAGCTCACGGGTTGACACCAGTGGGATCGTGAGCATGAGTATGAATATGGCTGGAGTAAATGTTCACAAGCTAGACTTGACAGAAAGGGAGCTGATGGATCTGTCTGGTGCTTTTAGGCAGCCAATAGGTACTATACTTGTAGAAACTTGCTTCTCATTTCTGGATTACGACTTCTCATTATTCGATGATATATGATCGCCTGATGTTTCTTTGGTTGAGCAGTTGAACAATTGATGAAAAACTCATTTGTGTGATCGTTTCAGATTTGATAGCTAGAACTGAAGACACCCCGCATGATTTGTACAACGAGGGAAGTTTAGTTGACTTGTCTCTGCGCTCCACATTTGGACAGGACCAGTCCGCATCGTCCTTCCTTCGTGAACTGATAGATTTAAGTGCTCGCTCAGACTCATTTCATGGAGAATTGGATCTCACGAAACCACATCACTCACACGGAAACACACAACAGCAGAGCCATGCCAGTGGCGTTCCTAGCACCGCCTCAACCAGCAGCACGATATCACCGAAAAACGGACCAGGTGGCACAAATGTGGGAACGTCACTGCAGAATGTCGTGTATCAGGATGCTATGTTTAGTCTTCAGAATTGATTTATTAGCCATTAGCCATGTCTTAGGGGATAAGGTGTATTCCATCAGTGAATGTATTCAAAGTTTTCCCTTCAAATTATTCATTTTCAAAAGTCAATTGCGTCCAGGTTGCTATCTCTACATAGGGAGTGTATGCGGGGATGTTCTTAAAATGGATACTCTGTCACCGTGTTTCTTAGTTGCCCACGAATAGCCGTTCAGTGTATTTTCAATTCTTCGCCATGCAGGAGCAATCGGAGCGACTATCCAGCAAAAAGTTGTCACAACTAGCCCCTCACAGTATATTTCGCCCTAGAAACTTCCATTCCATTTTTCAAGATCCACCTCATAAATTGGTAATAGCTTGAAATCTGTTCTTTCTTGTTGCATTCTTTATTATGCCTAATGAAGCGGCTGAACTAATTCCGTAATAATTCTTCTTGTCATTCACAGAGATGTTTAGTCAAAGTCACCTTGGAAAGGAAAGGGAGAGAAGACATATCATGCTCCTACGAATGGGTGTCCAATAAACTCGACTGGTGGTTAGCAAGTAACTTGGACCAGATTGAACTGAGTGAGGTAGAACAAGAATTTCGTATCCCATTCTCATTTAGTACTGTAGTCTCCCCCTATTTATTTATGTAGCTAATAAAAATTATTATGTGTAGGTGGCATTTCGATTAAAACTTTTGACATGGAAGAATCGGAATCCCTTTTTGAGCAGTGAAGTGGAAATCCCGGAGATCAAGTATCGATGGGTTCGGCCTGGCACTACTGGGGAGCAAAAAGATTCAACTGAAGAGAGCAGTATACTTTCCTGGTTCCATTCGACGAGCCGTTTTCCACGCATTTTAAACCACGGTTTTTCCTTTCTCTGCATTGTAATTCCTATCGCCTGGGTAATTTGTTTTCTAGTCTGTAATTCGTTGTGGACTAATATTGACGTGCGTAGTGAGGAGGGTGAGGATGCTGTAATGAGTTCTGCTGCAGAGACAATGAATTCATGTTAAGTCGATGCTCTTTCGCGATATTAGATCTGGTAATTAAAATTTTTATGAAAAGCTAGAAAAAATAGCATCTCTTTATTCACCGACTTCACACTCTCACATCATCACTTGCTGCTCGATATTGAAAGGGAAAGAAGTGGAACTGTCGTGGACTTTTACACTATCAGGTACGCTTCAAAGTTTTCAACAAGTTATTACACTCTCCACCCTCGTCATTATTAGTTCGAGCATTTTTAACAGATTATCTTCGAGAGAAAACGAAGACAATTATAATGCTCCATCACGCTTATAAGCACCACTTTTAAAAGTGTAACTTAGTCCACATTGACAGGAATACAAAGCATAAAATATCAACTAGGTTGGTTGAATACTAGAAGGGCATTAAATTTCTTTCTCTCATTTGAATTCCTCATTTCCACGGAGGTCTTTGTGAATGCTTAGTTTGTTTGTTGTGGTTACTACCACCACCACCGTCCCCCACGTTGGATAGTTTAAGAAATTCTCCACCACCCGCAGACTTTGAGCCATCAGTTAAGCGTCCACTATTAGTAGTAATAATAGAATTGGCATTATCTTTATGTTGCTTGTTACAATAAATATGAGAGTCAGTATGCTGCCTAACATGATAATCATCAGCATCGCCTTCCGGCCTGCTACACTTCTGGACGGCGCTACTCCCGGAGTAGGACTGTGCAAGGGTCTGAACGTACTTCTGAAAACTCTCACCCAGCAAACTGGACGGTTCTCCATTGAAATTTTGTTTGCAAGTTTCAACATCATTTAGAAAGGAGCTTGATGGTGGGAATAGAGTCTTCAATTTGTTTGCTGCGTCACACACTGAATTAGAATGATTTTCTTCGCGATGGAGCAAATGCTTAATGTCCGGCAGTTCTCTCCAGCCCTTAATAGACTTAAGATTAGGAGTCCCGACAGCACTGTTGGGAGTGGATGTGTTGTAGCGGGATAGCTTGGAAGGGTGAAAATCTTCTGCGGAGGAATGGCCCTCATCTCCAGCTACGGAAGACATATGATGATTGACACGGAATTTAGTCGTAGTTTCTTCTATTGTTGACTCTGTTGAAGAACTGACAGAGATTTCGGAATTGATTTTCACGTTCCCTGCCAAATTCAATGAGGATCTTTGACCGAATACGTGCCCAGGTAGTGTCTGGAAGGGCGGCCGACTCCAATGTCCTTCAGATTGCACGTATGATTGCAGCTGAGATGAAATCTAAAGAGCAAGAATCTCTAGTTATGCTACTGACCAATCGACCACGAAGGCACATTTCAATGAACAACTTACAGTTGATATAAACATTTGCTTTTGGGCCACATCTTCACGTAAAGCTTTTAGTTCCTTCTCATACCGATTCTTCATTTTGCTCGTTTCATGTAGGCATCTATACGGAGATGAGAGGTGCATATGATGTGACTGAACTGAACTGTCTTTGGAAGACATGTATAAAATAGCAGCAAAAAATACAGAAAAAAAATACCTACCGATTTTTAACTTCTCGGATTTTCCTCATCATTTCCTTCTCCAGCTCGCTCAATTGACGCTGATGCTCCTCCACAATCTGTGTTTCCGTTCCAATCATCTTCTGCGTTTGGAGTTGAAGAGCCTCCTGAAGTTTCTCGTTGTAGTAACTGTGAAGTCGATCGCTTTCCTCTCGCACCTGTCTCTCTGTCTCCGACTGAAGACTCCTTTTCAACCTTTCCTATCAATACAAATTTACAATTGATGCATTCAAGAAGAAGAAGACGAGTTCGAGTTTTCTTTCGCGCTACCCACGCACCTTCTCATCAACTTCTCTTTGTAACTGATCGCTAAGTTGTAAGACTTGACCTTCAAGATTGTCTTTCCGGACGGTGACGGATTGAAGATGTGCTTCCAAGGCTCTCTTCTGTTCGGCAACCTTTGCCAAGTCTCTCTGCCCTTCCGCAGTTTCTCCCTCGAGGTAGGACAATTTCTCTTGCATTTCCCCATGCAATGCTATCCGGTCATCAAGTTGCTTTTGAGATTCGCTTAAGGCACGTACCGCTGCATCCTTCTCCACCTGACCAGCAGTGGAGATTAACATTAGAAACAGCGGAGAACCAAATTAATATTATCTACAGAGTAATGTAACTGATCTACTAGGAAAACTTGTGGGATGTCCATACTTTGATTGACTCCAAATTATTTTCCAAACTGGAAAATTTCTCCTTCAAAACGCAATTTTCTGTGGCTAGTTTCCCCACTTCTTCCCCCTTTGCCTCTTCTAAAGCCTCCAGCTTGGATTTGAAGGAAGCTGCAAGCTCCACAGCCCCTCCAAGTTCTTTCTCATAGTCCTCTATTCTGCTTTTACTTTGACGTAGGGATTCCGCAAGAGCCTTCTGACGCTTTTGCATTTTATCTAGCACCTCCTTGGTCTGAGCCTCATGTGCTTTCCATTGCTTTGTCATCTCTGCCCAAGCTTTGGTCATCTTGTAGAGAACAGCATCCTTCTTGCTCACTGCTTTATACCTCACAACAGACTCCTCTTCCATTGTTAAGAGTGCAGCCTGGAGCTGAGCTATTTCCTTCTCACAGTGCTCCCGCTTGTACTTTTCCTCTTGGTACTTTTGAATGAACTCATTTACACCACTTTTCCCAAAGTCACTAATCTCTAGTTTGGCTAAAATACTGTCAATTTCGTCGTCGGCCGTTTTAATCTCTTCGAAAGTTTCATCACAAACGTCCTCTAGCTTTTCTAAAATCTCTTCAAATTCTGATGTCTTGAGATGAGCGGCGGATAAGATGCTTGATACGTCCAATGTGTCTAAATCAGTGGGAAGAGCAGAAGCATCCAGGCAACTCATAGTTGGGAGATCATCTGAAGCTTCTTCTTCACTCAATTCAAATGATAATGATACATCATTAGCAGCTTTGCTCTGTTCCGGGCTTT
Organism: Deuterosminthurus bicinctus; assembly: GCA_034698825.1. Lineage (NCBI taxonomy): Eukaryota > Metazoa > Arthropoda > Collembola > Symphypleona > Bourletiellidae > Deuterosminthurus > Deuterosminthurus bicinctus. The sequence continues at coordinate 1,785 of JAQIWI010000799.1, read as the reverse complement.
TGTGTCGAGAGCGTTGAGCTCTTTGAGGGTCTTTTGACTGGCTAGACCGCTCGTGAGAAGAAGAATTATTTGGTGGCTGGGTGGAATTACTTGTTGCCTGAGTGGAAGTACTAGGTGGTACCTTGGAGGATTTCTTGTGCTCTTTGCGTTCTGGGGCTGTATGAGATTGTGCCTTCTGTACCTCTTCAAACAGCTTCACTGTATTTTCTTCCTCTAGGAATTGTTTTTGGTCTTGAGTTGCACTAATACTGAGAGCCTTGAGACGGTCCGAACTCTTCTGAATGTCGTCTTCCATTGACTCCTTTGTACTGCGAATGTCTCGCCATAGTAAATCCAACTCGAGGAGGTTCACTTTGCGGGGAGGCGGTTTGGCGTTGGATTTTGATGGTCGATACCTTGGCATACATCGACTTATATCAGCATTCAGACCATTTTTCTCTAAATAAGCTGCTCTGATCGGTGATATTTCCATGTCGTTGTCATCATCTCGGAACTGCGCAAAGCTCACGTTCGGCTTGTCCTTCTGACTACTGTTACTGTCCCCCGCTTGTCCACCTTCTGTCAGCCACGCATGTGTCCGTGCCACAGTATTCTCACGCACTTCTAATTTGTCAAAGTCACGAAGTCCAAATCCCAGGTCCGGTATGCTACCGGCATTGTCACCAGCGGAAAATGACTTTCTTTTCACTATTTCCCCACCTTGATCAGCAGGGAGTTGTGAGATTGTAGACACCTTTTCATCCCCCTCTGTCCTTTCTTTGACATCCGGTGGCTCGTCGTCGGGATCCCGAATCACCTCACTTTCCACTTTTTCCAAACAAGTTGCCCCTTCTACTTTGTTCCCATTCAATCTATCCGCATCACCATCACCCCTTTGGCCGCTCTGCTCCAACTTAATCACTTCAGAGGTAGTATCGATTTCACCTTCCTCATCAGGAAAGGCATACATTTTCCACAGTTCCTCTTGAAATTGAGCCTCCGTCAAGTTCAATGATTTGGGCGGATGTTCACTTGCTTTGAATCCTCCAGGAGTCCGGAAATTCGGAGCTCGTGTAATTATTTGTGGATCAAACTCGGATCCTGGCCGGTATCTCCAACCGGAATTGGGTGATCCCTGGAGAAAATCCACTCCTTGAGCTGCAAATCCCGGGGACACTCGAACGCCGTAATTGGGTGATTTGTACTTGTCGTAGGTAAACTCCAGAGTCTTGTTCGAAGGGAATGCTTCTACCGCTTTACTATCCTTCACATTGAGACCAACAGAAGAGTCATCAGGGAGAGAATTGATGGTCATTTCGTCCCTTTTCACATCCTTGCTTTCCGCCGGAGGCACCACAAGAGTTATGCTGTTCGTTGACGTTGTGGACGCCTCACTTCCTTCAGAATCGTATTTGGCTTCATCTTGCTCGTTGTCCGAATCCGTCCATTCTCCTAACTGGCCCAATATTCCTTCTCGGGAAGACTCCTCCTCCTCCTGCAACTTACTCCCATTCTCCGCAGACCCAGCTGGATTGTCAGATGATAAGGCATTGATATGAGTTGACATTTGTTGGACGGTGAAACCCAGAAAGTTTGTCAGTCCTCTTGGTTCAGCCACAGCCAACAAACTATCGGTGTCGTCCGACTCCGACATGGTCGCGTGATCTGGAACCATTCATCAAACAAGAAAATCAATACTTGATTCCAGTAAACAAACAACTTCTACATACATTTTATAACTTTCTCAAATATCTAGATCCATCCCTATTATGACAGCATCATTTCCCTCCGTATACAAAGCTTTCC
>JAQIWI010000798.1:0-22642 GCA_034698825.1 Deuterosminthurus bicinctus | reverse complement strand
TCAAGTGAAGTGAAAACGATCTACGTATTTTGGAGAAAATTAACTAACTCAAACTGTAACGTTAAAAAGTGCAATTATTTTGTGAAGATATTTTTGCCTGTAAGTACGTGCTGAGTATGGATGTTTAGTGTGAAAGAGAACGTTAATTTAAGAATGAAAGCGGAAATTTATGGAGTTTGATTTTTTGCGTAGGTGTGAGACGAAATAATTGAACGCTGGAAAAATGGAGCAAGCTATGGCGGAACAAATCCTGGCCGCTACGAAAGCAGTCGAAGCGCAGGTAGAAGAAGAAATTGGTCGCTTGAATAGTTTGCAATCGGATGACTTGGATAAAATAAGAGAAGAACGGTTGAATGCAATGAAAGCGAGGGCGAAGCAAGTTCAAGAATGGAAGATGAATGTAAGGGATTTGAATCAAGTTATTTTTGAAGGTGAAGAATGATTATTGATGATAAATGTGAATATGTTAGGGACATGGAGAATATTCCGAGATACCTGAAGAAAAGGCGTTCTTTGACTTTTGCAAGAAATCTTCTAGGGTTGTTTGTCATTTCTACCGTAGTGCCACTTTCAGATGTAGTATTGTGGACAAGCATTTGCAAATTCTAGCTCCGAAACATGTGGAAACTCGATTTTGCAAGATTGATGCGGAAAAATGTCCTTTCCTTGTCGGTAAGCATTTTATTTCTTGCTTTGCTTGTATGTCAGAGACGTCACAATTGATTTGGAATCTTTACAGATCGTCTCAAGATCCAAGTGCTACCGGCCATTTTGTGTCTGAAAGACTCACAAGTTATTGATCGTGTTGTTGGTTTCACCGATCTGGGCAATAGGGATGATTTTTCAACGGAAATGATGGAATGGCGTTTGTCTCTCAGTGATACAATCGACTATAATGGTGACAAGGAAACACCACCGGACCAGAGACCCAAAGTATCGTCTCTTCTCAACAATATTACCAAGGCCCCAATTCGTCGTTATGATGATTAAACAGAGTTCACTCTGTGATATCATCACCTGGAGCCAGCCAATTACTTTAATCAATCCTTTTTTAAATAACCACAGTCGAGTAAAATTTTGAGTGAAATATTATTATAAGATAATCTACTCCGTTGTTTAAATCCAAATATGCAAGGCTTTCTCACGCTTGTTCGTTTCCATTTTTCATGGATTTCTAGACGGGTTTTAACGTCACAATTTTGTATGATTTATGCAAATGAATTAATGGGGGTTGGACAATTTCATTATTCTACTCATTTATAACTCTATTACGTTTATTATACTTATTATTATTCAAGTCTCTAATAAAGTATCTCTCCATTTCTTCACTTCAGGTTTTACGAAATAAAGCGCTCTGATATATATATATACATGTTATATATAACCTGTAGCAGTAAAAAATTATTAAATATCTTGGCCTAGAATTCCCTAAAACTTATCAACTAGAACTATTCTCCACTCACGCAGCTAAATTCCTCAGCATAGGTGCTGAGATTTCAGTAACATTGTAGCAACTGCGATGGTGCGAACAATAGTTATGGAAAACATCTAATTGGTGCTTTGACTGACTAAGCAAATATCAATTGCGTGATGTGACCAAGATAAAAGTTTCAATAATCATCCAAATGATAACTTCTAAACGCGTCAAATGAAAAGTAAAAAAAATTCAAAGCTCGTATTGTATGACGTGTGTGGCAACACGATTACGAAGTATCTCACACGGAAATGACGAACAAATCCAACTACAAAAACAGTCTCAACGCAGATGTAAATGATGAATGTCTGCAGTAGTGAAAGGAAAAATGACTCGATTCGTAATAATAAATTATGAGAACAAAGTATCCATCAGATTGATTGGAATGGCGTAAATGAGTGAGTCATCAAGCTTTTAGCTTGTGGACCCTGTGGGAGACGGGTAGTCCAGTAGGACCACAGCCCCGTCACTCACAACACTTTGGAGATCCTCTTCTTCTTCAGACGAAACGTCAGCTGCCACAACGCTCCCGGGTATCGCAACTCTTGCATACTCATCCGTGTCAATAGATTTGCAGAAATGAATCGCATATTTGAGTTTCTCCCTCAGCACGTACTGTTGGCAATGACAACAATGATTAGTCAGTCTCAACCCACAAAATCGCAACAACTCCAGTTCATCTCATTTACCTTGCATGAATATCTGGGCATTTTGAGTAAAAAGAAACAGGTGTAACTCTCCGGAAGAAAATGATCAGGGGGATTGTATTTATCCATGACCTGCAAAAACAAAATCATTGTAGCTCACAGTAGTCAGCACACCAATAATTTTCCAGCCATTTTGCTGAACGTGGCTAGACACTAGAACTAAATTAGGTGCCCCCTTGCAATAATGGGAGTTCGACATACCTGGATGACAAAATCCCGCCCCCTGAAGTCCGCAATCGTTCTTGGAAGACGAGTGCGGCCCCAAACAAACCGTAGAAACAGCGACCTTTCTTGATTAGTAAACTCTTCCATCACCTCCCAGAACCACATGACTAATGGTGCGCCGGGGTCGATCCCCTTATAAGTAGCCACAGATTTGAGAAGACTCAAGGGAATGTCTGGTGAACCGCACACCATCGTTTCTAGCTCGTAACCGGTAAAAAGTGACAACAATGGAACAGGGACCACTCGGGCCATTCCCTCCCGCACGGCCGCCACGCAATCATCAAATTCATGCAGCCTAATCAAAACAGATGGAAGTCCAACATAAGAGATAGCCCGACACATACATTACGAAAAAACTCAGTGCTAATAACATTACCTGAAATTCAAAGCAAGCTTATAGTATTCCATTCTATTTTCAAATGTAATCCTTTTGTATTGGGTTGACAGTTGCACTTCATGCCCAGCAGCTGAAGGTGTCGAGAATGGCATATCCAGGTACAATAAATTCTTCTCATCTCCATCATAATCTCGAATGTAACGAAGTCCTGCGAGTATAAGACAATATCAAGTGGTCATAGAAACCAAGTATAAAGAAAAGCAGTCAGTTTGTCTGGGTTAACATACCAGGTAGATAGTCCCTGTCAACTTCGGCAAGATCTAAGAGCGTTAAGGGCATCCCAGCCAACTGTTTCCATACCGGTTCAGCTAAACCTAGGCTCAGCGGACTACCAGTTCGGATAGCAACTCCCATCAGGATACCTAAGAATATGAAGTTCCCACTAGTCAAGTGAGGCTGAGCAAGATTACCAAACAGTCCTCGTGATATTCATACCAAGAAATCGGAACATTTTCATGTGCAACGACGATTTGACTCCAGGGTTGAGTAAGAAGCAATCTCGACTCGTTCCTGATTCTCCACGACCATTAGGAGTAGAGATTAATAAAGGCACAGATCCATTCATGAGTTCGTCGCACATTTCAGCAATGCTTTCGCTATAGCCCCCACCACAATCGTCGACACTCTCGCCTAGCAAATAAGCAAGTTCATATAAACATGCTCATATTTTTACAAATATGCATAGTTACATACCAACGAACTTGACTTTCCACACTCGATGGGGCAAAGATAGAGATTCTTGCGTGAGAAGATGCATTTTGGTGACCATTTGGCCAAAGACACTTTTCAATCCATCCGGTCCAGCCAAACCGCCTTTAGTTCTTGCTTTCTTCACCTGAATGCGGTTCAGTTCTATAACAGGTCCATGCTGCTTATCTCGAACCATTGTGCCATGAATGACCTGAACAATTTAACACATTTTACTTGTTTTTCACAGATTACTGCAGTGTAAATGACAGGTGAAGTCATGCGTACCTTTCTGAATGCAGTTTCCTTGGCATTGGATACCAACAAGCCCCGCAGCTTGTTTGTATCAAAACTAACTAGACCTTCGGATGAATCTTCATGTCCCAGTAGAAACATGGAAACGTTCGGACAAAATATTTCTGAGAAGTGGTGCAACAAAACAAGTCGATTCCGAAGCACGCTCAAGGGAACTTCTCTCAGCAAATCATACTCCAACGGAACCTCAGCTGGAAGTCGGCTTGACGTGGATGGTTTATTTGTGCTCCAAGCAAGAGTATGAGCTGAGCCGCAAGTAACTTTGTTTATCTTCTTACCCTGTACCAATCCCAAATTTAGTAGCGACCGATTCAAGAAGATCATTCTTGTTTTACATTAATCTTTACCTGCAAGGCTGCCACAAATCGAGGTCTTTGAATGGCATTTGTCGTCCCATCTCCTAACTGACCCTCGTCGTTATCTCCCCACGTGTACACCTCCCCGTTGTCCGTACACGCGACACAGTGTAATGATCCTACATAGAATCAATTCAAGTAAGAAAATACCCTCATCATAGGTCATATTAATAACGCTCATACCAGTTGCAATGCAAATCACTCGCTTCCCTTGCAACGCAGCAACCTTCTTTGGTCGTCTCACATGATCATCCGACCCATGGCCCAACCGGTGGTAATCTCCTTTCCCCCTTTAGTTCCCATAGTAACAATTAGAACTCAACGAATTGCTATTTATTACATCTACAGCAAAATTACCATGTGTAAACACAGCCGTGTTTTGTAAGAGCCACCGAAAATTGTGAACCGCATTCCACTTTGGTAACTCCTTGTCCGCTTAGAGAGTCGATTTTCATGGGCGTTTTACAACCATCGGAGCCGCCTCTGCCGAGTTTTCCATAATCACCGTCACCCCACGACCAAACGCAATCGTCGTCCGTGATGCACAACGTCTGAGCGTCACCACTTCCACATGCAACATCGATCACTTTGTATCCTTTCAGAGCCTCAACCTACATTGTTCAAAGGTTAGTTGTACTTTCTTTTTAGCATGACGAAAAAGTGAGAAAAACATACAAGTTTAGGCCTCGGCTGGTCTTCCCCATCACCATGTCCCAGTCGTCCATATCGTCCTTTTCCCCAGCAATAAAGCTCTCCCCTGGCAGTTATCGCTGCACTATGAGCTCCTCCGCATGCGATATCTATGACGTCTTGACCTCGTAATGCTTCTATTACTCTTGGTCTATCACAGTTGCTGGAACAGACGCAGATTTCATACAGTTAGAACCCATGGTTCTGCCAAATGGATAGAGTACCGAGGTACTTACTTTCGATTCCCATGTCCCAACTTCCCATCATCTCCTTCTCCCCACGAGTAAACATCCCCATCGGCTGACAAAGCAAGGCAGTGCTTTCCACCGGAGTTCACTGCAACTTTCCTGATGAAAACATGCTGAATAGATTCAAGCAATGTCGGCGTTGATACAGAGTCTATCCCACCAACACCTAGACGTCCTCCAGCACCGTACCCTGTGGATTTAAAAGCACATGTAAGTCTCCACAAGGCTCCAAGTAAAAGTCTTACAAGTGACAAACCCATAAGTGTTTACAGTGACTTACCTGTCGCATAAACCTTTCCATCCGCAGTCACAGCAAAGAGAGTTTGTTCTCCTCCGACAATCTGTACAGGTCTTAAAGCTGAGAGCGAATGACAGGGAGTCGGTAGCTTTACTTTAGCACCCTCCACTCCTCCCAGCTGACCACGATGGTTATGTCCCCAGCCATAAATAGTGCCAGTTCCACCCCAGGACAAAGTCCAGTCATCAGGTCGCCGATGAAGCCATTGCAAAAGCTGTTCGTCATGCTCCTGCTTGAAAACTTCAGGGTTTTCGTGATCCGTCCCCACAGTTTCATCCTCGGGGATCATTTCTGAGATTTTCTTGTTCACTTCATTTCGAAAGGCTGCGGGGAGAACGGCTCGATTGAGCAAACCCGAGGTGACGCGAGCGGAAAGACAGTACTTTCTGAACCAAGACCACCTGTAACTCTCCAGGACGATCTGCATGGCATCCACGTTAAGATCACATGCCAAGGCAGCCAAAACCTTAGAAAAGAAACGCGGTCAGAAGCATTGTCGGACTTGAGAATAAACATGTACTCACCTTGAAGAAGGGACTGAACATAAGATGTTTCCCGCTGCGAATAATCGGCTCTTCATAGTCGTACTGCTTCAGAAGAAGATCCGGTATGCCCCTCAAACCTTTGGTAATGGCAAGCACAGGTCTCATAGGAGAGATGCAATCTCGCACATCAGAACCAAAAAAATCATGACTTCCAACAGTCGGGGATGACCTAGACGACGGAATTAACGAGCCTGACGATGAATCCACAGCCACGCAAGCTCCTATCAGCTCTGGAATGGTCCTGATCAGCCGTCGCAATCTTTGCAAAGCCCACATTCTTTGATGAGCCCCTAAAGAAGAGACTTGGGAGCAAGCAGACAGTGATGATACCAGCCTACCAGCCAAATTCATTCCCTTTTCATTGGACTTCAACTCAATATTTTTCTCCAGCAATGGCATGACAACATTCATTGACGGTCTTGAAAGTATGGAGCGATCAGTGACAAGTTCGTGAGGACCGCTGCTGGGCATTAGGGGATACACGGTGAACCTCCAGCCCCAACCGTTGACGGAGCTGTCGCTAGTGAACTTCCATATCAGTTCGTCGCCTGAAACACAACAAAGATTTGTAGGTCTCATGAGCACACCTTGTGAGCTCGAGCTCCTTTCTATTTCATACCTGTAACACGAACATCTTGACTCCAATCGCAAACATCCCGCCCTGACCGCACTGTCACAATTCTTCCAGTTCCATCGGTTACAGACAAAGGATCATGACGACGCTCCGTTGAGCACTGTGGGTCAAACTCCACGCGAAGTGCTTCAGCACCTGCACAGTCCCATTAAAATACATTCATGATACAGTCACTATTAGAACTGACAATACAGTACCTGGTATTTTCACTCGGCCAGTAAGGAACGAATTGTCACTGTATGGATGACTAGACTCCTGAATAACAGGCGATGGCAAGCAGCGCATGTTTTCCATGTCCGCAGCCAGATCTTCAAGCTCCGTCACGCAGAACTCAAGGAGCATTTCAGCAACGGAAGACTGAGCCTCGGCCAATGCTATACAAACAAACAGACCATGAGCACCTCCTAACTTGAAAAATTCCATCAAATTGACATCTAATCTTCATCTGTATTAACATACACAAAAGCATTGTGGATACAGCCTCTTTTGCATTTAGTCCAGCACGATTCGCAACTCCCAACTTGAGCAGATCAATAAGAACACAAGCCTCATCCTGTGTGAAGAGACCAGTGAAATCGTCCCCACCGATAGAAATTGAATCGCCGTCAGGAATATCGTCGATCATCTGACAACCAAAAGATTGGGATTAGCACGATAGCACGTACGAAAATCACGCCAAGACTTTGGTACCTGACTCTCCGAAGTAATTCCAGCAGCAATCACACTTATTCCACTCCCGCTCAATTTAGAAATTCGAGACGAAAAACTTCCACTTCCGGATGTTCTGTCCAGACTACCAGAGGCAAGGGCATTCCAATCAACGTCACATGTCGTATTACCAGTCTAAAAAACCAATTAAGTTCAGACGTGATTAATATGATAATTAATCATCTGGGAGTGATGATAAAAAGCATACCAAGATGTCTAAAGTTCCATCCGCAGGTGCTTCACCACCACCTTGGGCATAATCCTCGTCCTTAGGACCAGAACCATCCAAGGAGAGAATCAAGCTGGTTAATGACTGAGAACTCGCAAAGGAGTCAAAATGAGTAGATAGATCCTTCAAGGCTTTTACCCCATTTTTAGAGCCACAAATAGAACCTGCAGAGCAATGGCAATCTTAGCACATGAATGACTGTCTTAATATTAAAAACCTGAAGTATCCTTGCGAATCATCATGGTAGCGCACCTGGTTTACTCGTAACGGTCGCAGTATGCGGTGAAGTTAGCGCTGCGACTATAAGCTCCCTAGCATTGATGATTTCCAAGCTATTTAGAATCTGTTGCAGAGCTTGCTGCTGAGCCATAGGAGACTCGAGAGATAAGACGATTTTGGACAAGGATGGCCGATTTGTTTTCCCACCACCCTGTCTCCACTTAGCCGAAAAAGAAGCCCCATCCCCCGCTGCGGCAGTTGGTGTAGCCGCAGGAGAGCTGACGTGCGTATTAGGGATCGGAATAGCCCCTTGAGGACCCTCTTCATCCCCCAAGTCTTCATCCTCTGCCATGCTACCGTACCCTACAGGAATTCGAACAAAATAAGTTAAAATATCCTCATTATAATGACGTAAATCACACTGTGATGCAAAGACGTACCCAAGGAATTAATACCAAGCGGATCCTTCGCCACAGCGAAAACGACAGCTTCATTTGTTCTCACGTGGCAGATCTCTGAACCAGTCCAAGCGACAGAATGAGAAGAACCGCAAGAGACTTTAGTAATCTTGACATTTTCCAGTCCTTGAACTAAAGTTGGCTTCCGATTCACCACAGTAGTTCCATTTCCTTGCTGTCCGTGGTCATTGTCGCCCCAAGCGTATACCTAGAACAAAAATTCAATATCCATTCAAATTCTCATTCTCAACAATCAAATTCTAGTATTAAAAATGAATCTGCAAGTCACTACACACACCCACCTGTCCCACATCAGTAACGGCCAGACAGTGCAAGGCACCCACAGCTACATGGACAATCTTCTTCCCTCGTAGGGCCTCAACAACGGTAGGCTTGCGGAAATGCTGATCCACGTTGTGACCGAGTCGAAAATAGTCACCCTTCCCCCAAGTCCAAACTTGTCCGTACTTTGTTAAGGCGAGAGAAAATTGTGCTCCGCACTCAATCTGACAAACTCCTAGTCCATTCAGACGCTCTATATTGTGCGGGATATTGCAACCATCACTACCACCTCGACCAAGTTTCCCAAAGTCCCCATCTCCCCATGAGTAGACACTCCCATCTTCAGCCAATGCCAAGGTTTGGGCATCCCTACTGCCACAGGCAATTTGAACGATCCTCTTCCCTTCAAGTGCTTTGACAAATTTTGGTCGTAGTTGTGTCGCCATATCTCCATGCCCAAGCCTTCCATACTCGCCCAATCCCCAAGTATAAAGTTCACCCCCCGAGGTAATGGCAGCAGAATGAGAGCTTCCGCATGCAATGTCCCGGACTCTTTTAGACTTGAGCATTTCCACTAATTTCGGCTTGTCATATGTAATGAGATTCCCATGACCCAATTTCCCATCATCTCCCTCACCCCACGAAAATACTTTTCCGTCCACTGTCAAAGCCATAGCGTGCTTCCCACCCGAATGAACACACACTTTCTTCACCACATACGGGGATAGTGCTTGAATCTGCTGAGGTATCGTCACGTTATTCGAGTGACCGAGACCCAATCTCCCGTTCGCACCTTCTCCACAAGCGTACACTTTCCCATCGTGTGACACGATAAACAAAGTCTTGGATCCGCCTGCGATATGAACGGGACGAACGGCGGAGATTGTTTCCGAGTAGGTAGGAGACTTGATTTTGGACCCTTTAAGGCCTCCTAGCTGATCTTTGTCGTTCAATCCCCAGACGAAAACTCGGACGGCATGATCCCTCCTCGTCCCATCCGCCGTTGCAAAAGAACTGAAACTATTCCGTTTACCACTCGCCGTCTCCCCTCCCTCATCGTCCATATCTTCTCCATCAGATGCGAGGAATGAGAAAGTACTAATAAAATTGTCACACTCTTGCCGATAACGCCCAATGACTGAGATCCCATGTATCCGACAGTCTATTCCACCATTTCGACACTCGAGAATGTTAATTTCGATCACTTTATGATAATCCGAAAGGTTGGACAACAGTGTCACCGTCGTTGTGTTCGTTCCTATGTTTATAAACGCCAAATCCTTCATGTTCATGTAACTGTTCCCTCCACAAACGCTGATTTTAGATGGCATGTAGCTCCCATCAGCCGGATCTACGGTCATTTTCAACTGCTGAAGTATCACATTCGCTTCCATTTCTAGTCGAATCCAATGCTTCCCTTTGGTCCCACAAGATTGCCAGTACGTATTTAGATTTCCATCGAATAAAATAAACGCCGTTGACTCCAACGACGAGGTAGTCACTTGACTGATACACTTCGTCCAATCATCAAAGGTACCGGAGACGACGGAAGAATTCCCACTCCCAAATTCACGATACCTCCCGGGCTTCCCGGCAAAAATTAAGGCAACACCTGGCTCGTTGATTCGGAGGAAAGCATGAGGATGTGTTTTCTTGGCATAAAAGCAAGACTGACAGTAGTCAAAACTGAAGCATACTTTACACTTGAATCGAGGGCCCATGATTGGGGTCACTTTACAACCATAACAGTGAACGCCGGGGTGCACGGAGGGGACGATTTCGAGGTCCCATATAGGGCAACCATAGTTTTGAAGGCGTGGGAAGTCCACCATTACATCATTTCCATTTACAGTCTTCACAATGCCAACGTCCAGAGGTTCAACAACAACTTGCGGGGACCATGATGAAGAGTCCACCGAGTCTAGTCGCTCAGAACGGCATGCTCCCTTCTTCAAGCGCACGCGGTCTCCTATTCGGATGGGGGAGCTACTGTCGCCGCCGCCACCTGAAGCAAGTTGCTGTTGCATGTGCTGCGGAACAGGCTGAGCGACAGGGAGGGGGAATCCTATTAGTTCCACATCCGAGCACCGACTCCATACCTTTTGGCCTTTTTGCTGCCAATCAACCAAAGCATTCAACTCCTGCAAGCCTCTTTCCAACTTGACAACCTTCCCAGTATCCCCTTCCAAAATATCATCGAAACTTGTGCAGCATTTCACAGTCATTCCAATAGTTATGTGCTCCTGCACATACAAAGCGTACTTGTCGTGAGTATCGAATTCGGATAGCTTCTTGAATGTCTCCTGCTGTAGACAACTGTCATGACCGGACGCATCAATGTCCTCGAATTCATCGCTTAAGGAGTCGGAATCCGAGTATTCGTCCCCACCGAAGGTGGAATGAGTATTGACATCGCTTGGAGGTGACTGCAATTCCTGATGTTCCAACAACCATGCCACAAGTGATTCAGGACTGGGCGACATATTCTCCGCGGACAAAATCTTCAAAGCAACTTCCACGTTTTTCCTCCCGAACCCCATGTCCATGAGTTGCTGGACAACAGAGGATGGAGGGGTCTTTGATGGAGGGATCTTTTGCTTTTTCCCATCCAATGCACTGGAGCTGGGAAGAGGCGAAGGTGCTGACTGCTCACTAACTGGAGTCCGAACAGCTTGAGCAAGCACAGGAGCTGGAGGAGAACAATATTCTTCTATGTCCATCTGTTCACAAGGACTGCGAGGCACTGCTGGACTTTTCCGGTTAACGGCAGCCAAGTTCTGACTAACGGCAACTGCAGCCTCCTAAAAATAAAATTGTTATTCACATATATGAAACATTTAGTGTTTACATGAAGAAATCACAACTTAATTTTAAAGCGTTACCTCAAGCTCTTGACGAGAGAAAATAGCTTTGACAGGTGAGGGTTGTGTAGCTCGAGCCAAAACTTTTTCCAGCAGCAGCTCAACTTTAGCATTTTCAGCATCTTCCAAATCAAGACTTCTTCCTCCAAAGGGAACATAGGGCTGCTTGAGAACACTCCGCAGCTGATTCTGATTACCAAGAAGGACTCGCGCTGCTTTCAGGATCAACAGCATTTCTTGCTGCCGCCGAAGTAGAAAAATGTTGACGTTGTTGGCTATAAAAGTATAAAGCGAAAATAAGTGGAATCAAAATTTTAAATGGACAAAAAATTCAAAGAAATTTCAACTCACAGAAACAATTTTGATTAAAATTCTTCGTCTTCATTTTATTCACGGATAAAGACAGCAACTCAGCCCACAACTGAAGTGTGTCATCAACGGCAGGGAACAACTGAGAGTTGAACGGCTGATCTTGCACTAGCTCTAAAGCTGTAACGCTGCATCTTTTGATCACGCCGAAATCATCTTGAACGTAAACTTTTCCCCCTGTGCTAATCCTACAAAGAATGCCAGTGTGACTCATACCTGCAGGAGAGAGACAACATTATAAGTCACATTTTTACGTCCTTTAGTTTTCCCTCATTTAAAATTATACCAGAGGGATCTGGAATATTCACAGCTCCGCCGATCCGAAGTCGTTGGTCGTAGCCTCCAATCACTGCCAGAGATGCACATATATAAGTATCCACAGTAGAGGCACTTTCCACTTCAGGCACTTCCTTCTATATTTACAAACCGATAATTTTTTTAGTATGAAAAATGAACAGAACCTTCTAGGACTTTAAACTACGCCAAGTGTCAACTTACGATAAAATTGAAGGAGATTTGGGATAGCTGCAGAATTTTAGTAAAGAGGAAACAGTTTATAATGCTGTGCCATCCACGCAGACCATGTAATGCCCTAATGAGATGTATACACTCTTCTGCAACTGTGCTGGAATGTGGAGCAGTCATGGGGACAGACAATTTCAAAAAGTGATCTTGCTTTTGAACAAAATCTGAAAAACATTGGAAAAATTCATCAGCATCGATGTCGTGTTAAAAAAATGCGCGGAGCCAAATACCTTCATTTTCAATCGACGGATCTTTGACAGTCATTAGGACTCTTGAACCGATGATTTTAGCGACCCTGTCAAGCAGTGTCACCTTAGCGTTGTAATCCATGCCACATGATGATGGCAAGACGGCAGTTAGGATTCGAAGAATCAGGATCTACAATAACCAAGTTAAAGATGAATTCAAAATTCCAATTATTATTTAAATACTAAAAAACATAAAAAGTTCAAAAGTCAATGCCTTAAGCTCTGAAGCTTTTTTAAGCTCCGAAGCAAACCCTGTAATAATTACCTGTTTTGGCAAATCCAGTCCCGTGTCAGGTGCTGACTCCACCAGCTCCAGGCACATATTCACCCACGCCTTGGACGATAATGTTTCACAAATCTTTTGAGAGAGAGATATTGCCCTAACAAACCCAAGGCTGGCCCATTCTTCATGTTGTTCACAAGCCAGAAATTGCTTCTCCGTGTGTTTCGCCTCTTCCTTCAAAGTGCATCCCTCCTGCAGAAATATTACTCAATGAGATAGATAGGAGAATCACAAAAGAAAATTCAATTCTGAAACAAATAAAAAAAACTACACTTACATGGACAATTTCCCGTAGAAGATTCGTGAAGGATCTCACAGCAGACATTTTCATCTTGTTGGAATTCAGTCCAGTTGAAACGGCAATGATACGCATCAAGTGGAGACAACTACTTCTTATCAAACTTGTAGGATGCTTCCCATGTGTTGTTACTTCATAGATCCCTAAAAATTCCATTTCCTTTTTTTAAAAATGTCCTAATTTCAATGTGAATTCGAAACTTACCGTCTTCGTCCACGGATTCAGTATCACTAACGCTCTCTGGTGGAACAGGTGGGTCCGCAAGCTTCAAATCAAACTTGCCCTCTTTGCCCATCCGGTACGAATTTGTAGAACCATTCTCCCACTGCACACGTACCCATCCATCCTCACCAACTTCGGATACTACACGACCTTCTCCTGGTGGATTTCCATCCTGCAGAAGCAGCATTACCAAAAACACATGTCAGCAACCGGCCCAATATGTCAGTACCTAGCTCACTAAATACTGGATTCATTCTTACCTGATCGCCCCATTTCCAATCTACACCCCGAACCACCGTCGTGCCAACTTTCATGAGGGCAGCCATATCAAAGCCACTGAGAGGCGGTGGCGGTGGCTTGGACTTGTGGATCATTTCGTCAAAAACAACGTTAAGCGAATGCGGAATAGTTTTTTCCTGCGTTAACGTCTGTGTGTCTGGCCCTGTGTAAAAGAAACAAAATCATTTTTCTCTTGCTTCCTTCCAAAGTCATTTTCCAGCACCACTGAGAAAATTTTTCCAACAGCAATCTGAGTACTTACCCACACAACTAAGTAGCATTTGAATAACTGATAGCACACCAGAGGATATCAAGAAACTAACTTCGCACCCATGCAGCTTCTCACTCAAGATACCAATTAGACTGACAATAAACCTCGCTGAGGATAGTGTCCCAAGGCCCATTCTATCTCGATGATTCATATTTTCCTTGGAACGAGCACCCCTACTTAGACTCCGGGAGTTCTGAGCTTGACTTCTGGACTCTAGTGTTATTTTCCGCAACTCTGACAGAGTCCATTTCAGCAGTTCCGTATGAGCGAGATAGATCTTGGCCTTCAAGTAAGGAGATGCTAGCTCGATATTTTCATCAATCCGGGAGAGGAATTCCCTAAAAATTTATTGATAATCATACAAATTTCCTTCCTTGTGTTCTTAAAAGTCCCCTTAAATTCCAATGGTCAAACCTTCGTTCCAGTCCCATATGAAAAATTCCCTGCCAGCCGTTCATGAGTAAATATCTTGATGATGGAATCAAGTTATCACGTTTCATTAGCTTCATAAATTGCTTCAGCCCTTCCAATCGTATGTTTGCTCGATTGTTCTGTAAATGAGCATCACAATAATCGAAAGGCGTTGTAAAACATTACCACGGAAGAAATAAATATTGGAGGAACCCAAAATGACATACCTGTGCATACAAGGCACTGCGAATGGTATCCACATCTTGTACATCAGGCGAGGAGCTCGTTACGAAACTAATGATATCATTAGATCGCGCCTTGATCTCCCGGATATCCGGAAGAGCCTCATAATGTTTAGAGGGAGTCCTGCATTGATATTTTGTTCCACTATTCAAGCTATCCGGTGACTTCATAGGAATTGGAAGTGTGAGCAAGGCCTTGTTTCCCTCTGATCTGCCACCAGGAATATTATCCGAGCATTCTGTGTCATGTAATAACCTACTAGGAAGACTTCTTGAGTCGTCTAAATCGCTCTCTTCACTTTTTAATCCACCTCCAACCGTAAAAGACGAGTACATAACATCTCCACCTCTAGAAGCTGCGTGTGAAGGTGAGGAGTGGGAATCCAAATTCTGCAGGCCA
This sequence comes from Deuterosminthurus bicinctus, assembly GCA_034698825.1. NCBI lineage: Eukaryota > Metazoa > Arthropoda > Collembola > Symphypleona > Bourletiellidae > Deuterosminthurus > Deuterosminthurus bicinctus. The sequence goes on along the minus strand of JAQIWI010000798.1, from coordinate 7,761 downwards.
AAATTCATCATCACCACGATCTTCAAGCCTAATATTCTTGAAGTATTGCAAACACGACGCTTTAATTTACCTGAATGTTGGAATTGACAATATCTTCAGGTCTTGAGCTACGCTGAGTTGCTCTTTTAGCCAGTCTGATGTCCTTAAGTATCTTTCGCACTGCAATGCGCCACCTTGTAATGCACGTTAGGAAATTTTGTTTACTGAATGCTCGCAGTTCAGGGGAATCTGCTGACCTTATTTCTTGCAATAAAAACCTGAAAAAAACAACCGAACAATAAAATTCTCGGCTGCAACATCATAAACAAACAGGGGATCCGGAACACTTTACCTGCAACGCTCAACTACCGGAGTGCAAACTTCCTTGTACGACTTATTCAGCTCTTGCTTCGTTCGCACTAAATTCCACTTGGTTTGGTTCACTTGAAAAAGTAATTCACTGAGAGCGGACGGAAACTTGACGGCACCATTCCCTTCCATTTCTATCATTCATGATTAGTAAAGAAACATCGTAGACTATTTTCACCCAAAGCAATAATACAACAACAATACATAAACCCAAAACAAGTTTACTCACCTTTTTCTATCAGACCATAAACAACAATGGTCAGATTCAAATGCTTCAGTAGCGTGGCTAATAGTAAGCGCCCAGCCTCTTCCACCGGATGGTCGAATGAAAAGTCTTGATTTGTTAATAAATGGCTTTGTTTTGCATGCCTTTCCAACATTCCCACAAAGGTCCTAACCGAGAGTTCCTACAATAAAATATTAAACTCGGTCAAACTTGTTGCATTATTCCGACCTGGAAATTCTCTTTTAATGATCATGCTCCTCACATTAAAATTATTATGAAGGAAGCACCGGAGAAATCGACTAGCTTTGGCCTCTGGGTTGGCCAATTCTTGGTTTTCACTCTCTTTCAATTCTTCTGCCAAGGACATGCACCCGCTCAGCGTTAAACTTGCTACAGTCGGTGAGCTGATGTTTTGATGAGCGCTCACTGATCCACTTTCCATATCCAACACGTTCATTTCCCTCACTTCTCGTTTCTCTTCCTCTCCATCAAAAGGATTTTGACGGTGAGTTGCCTGAAAAAAAGTGACATTCAAAAATTAGTTTCAAACAGAACTGCAGGAGAGGTAGAAGAAGAGAAAGACAGAAACACTGCACCTCCAAGCCACCCTGGATAAAGGACTTGCGAAAGATGTCGAAACAGGACTGTTCCGCTGATTGCTGAGGAAGACTTATCGCTAACGAATGGCAATAAAGTCCTAATAGATTCGCCAGCGTTCTCTGAGCGTCCATCAGAGGAGAGGAGATTGTATTAGCGTCTGACAGCTGCCAATGAAATCCAACATGTTAATTTACCCTCCGGGGTACCAATTAGGCTAATGACAAGGATTAATTAAAACACACCTGCACCACCTCACTAGCTGGGTCAGTGTAATATCCGACGACGTATCGTTGTAAAAACTGGGAAGCTACAGTTAATTGACTCGCATCTTCAAAGGCTTTAGTCACATCTTGACCAAGGCAATTCGGGAAGCCCTCCATACCACACGGTGCATTCAAGCTACGAGAAAAGGAAAAACATAGTAAGTCACTTGATCCATTCAGAAATGAACTTGGGTGCCATACCGAAAATCCTGAACGTCGTAAACTTTCCCCCGAATCACAACCCACATCCCTCCATCCCTATTATGATTTTCAACATCAGCTTTCCTCACGATAGGCAAATCTTCACCATTGCTCTTCTGCGTTTGTTGATTTAAAATGCTGGACGGAGCTATTGATACAGAGAGTCAAATGGTTAGAAGACACGAAGGATGACGTCAAATGAAATGTCAAGGAAGGTGCTCAAGAAGTCTCTACTAAGAAGGGCGAGAGAGCAAGGAGTATTACCTATAACACCCGGCCACCCCACGGCCTCATTGTCATCTCGTTCCCATCCCGGGGCCAGCCTGTTGAAATGGTTGAGAACATTCAAGAAGTTCTGTAACGCCTGCACAAAGTTTGCTCGACGGAGAAAACCAAGCCCAATTTGAGTTTGACCCATGGGTGGCATACAGTCTTTTACGGGAGAGTCTGTTGATGCCGACTGGCACACAGACGCGAAGGAATCAGCACCAATACTTAACATCAGCAACGAGATCAAAAGCTCCGGAAGAAGAACACCTGCGTGCCAAAAATCATCCATTCATCAAAAACCAAATCGATTTCATCATACTGTTTCATTTCGTAAGAAATTATTAACGAAATAAATGGACAGTTTTTCAAGTAACCCACCCGGAATATCCTCACAAAGAAGTGTACAGACTGTGGCGTAAATGCGATTGCTCCGATTTCCCACTTGGGACGCAGCAGTAAGGATATCGGAAAGATGAGTGATGAGGTAAGTAATGTATTTTCCTAAAAGTGATTCAGCACCATGCATCTTTTGTTCTGGGTGGTATGAAGAGAAATATAAAAAATTAACCTTCATATGCATGAGGTGGAGCTTCACAGTTAAAACTTATCTACTCACCATTATCACGGTCACCCAGCCGTATTTCAGTTTGGATGCAAAGAATATGACTAAATAATAGTCTCTGGAATCTGAGCAAAAGAAGCAGACTAGGAGATTTATCTTTTTTCGAAACAGAATCATCGATTTGAGAACTTTGGACTACGCTGCTGCGACTTCGAAAACTATTAGGCGGAGGATTTACAGTCGTTGTGCCCCCTCCACCACCCACCCCACTTTGATTTATATTGTTATTAATTAACCCTTGAATCTGAGCTACAGTTCCAGCCGTCGAATTCTTTATCAGCTGCCTGAGCAACGTCAATAATGGTATTCCTAGATCTCCATCTAACCCATCTTCCACATTCGACTTTACTCTTTTGTCGCTCTTTGCTTTCACCTCCCTGATGGCCTCCTCACTCATAAGGTTCTCATGCTCAAGTTGAAAGAGCGGTGAGGTGGATAGATTTTTATTTTTCATCTCATTCTCTTCTAATTCCCCTATCTCCACTTTCACGGCAGAGTCAAGCGCGTTCTCCAGACCACCATCAGCCGTCAAGCTGCACACCAGGAGATCAATCATGAATCGCTTTCCAGAAGTCACCGTTGAAGGATCCGAGGTGGAAGAGGGTAGAAGTATGGACAGCGCTCGGGCTCGTTCATCAACTGTGGGCAGCAATAAACTCCAGCCCATTTGCAAGCATGCTTGAGCTGCACTTTGAACACTGGAAGGAACTTCCGCTCCACTGGCTAGAATCACTACTTTGTCCTTAAGGCTTCGCAGAAGCTTCTGCCGTGGAGCGATCCCCAGAGATTCCAAGTCGAATGTGTGACTTAAGACGGAGTACAGCTGGAATCCAAAAAATCGAATTACACAAATCTATCCCACAATGGTGTCATATCCATGGCCCAAATCTCAAGTTAATCCTTCAAAATATTTTCAAAATCTCAGTCATACCTGCAATTTCAGAAGGTTTAAACAGGAGATGGCAATGCATTCTTTATCTTGACTAGGAGGCCTTCCGCCTGCACCATCCAAACCTTGCCAAACATTTCCCAAAACAGCATCAAGGTGCTCTAATGTTTTACTACTCACGTCCACTACATAAGGAATTTTGGGATCGACGTTCCAGCGGTTGTTTGTGCTCCACACAAAACTCTGTAAATTAGAATAAAATTACGAATCCGAATAAGAAATTAATGGGATAGATCATTTGGTTATGTGGGGGTAATGAGAAGACGATGGGAGGGATGAGTTACCTGCGAGGGCCCGCAGGATAAACCGATTATTGGTCTTCCTTTGGTGCACTGAAGACAAGCCGGGTCAGGGACAGAGCTGCCACTAACATCTCCCAGCTGACCTTGCTCATTACGGCCCCAGCCGTAGACCTCACCAGTCCGAGTCAAAGCCAGTACATGCGTGGATCCAACAGAGATAATCTCTACTGGCTTGCCAGCAAGACCTTCGACTTTTGTTGGAAATCGAACATGCTCCTCACTTCCATGACCGAGCCGGAAGTTGCTCCCTTTGCCCCAAGTGTAAATTGTCCCATCCCTTGTTAATGCTACGCTGAACTGAGCGCCACAAAATACGCGTTCTACAATTATTCCTTCTAATTTATCCACTAGCTTTGGAACTTTGCAACTTTCACTTCCTCCTCGCCCTGAAAAAAAAACAGGAGGAATGAAATGAATGAGAACTATTATGTTCATTCTTCTTCTCTTCGTCACATTCATGTTGACTTACCCAATTTCCCATAATCTCCATCGCCCCAAGAGTACACTAAGCCTGTACTGGTCACGGCCAAAGTTTGTGCATCACCACTACCGCAAGCAACGTCCACAATTTTGTAGCCTTTGAGTGAATTGACTTGAAGTGGAACATTCTGGTCGTCACTGTTCCCATGGCCTAACCTACCGTAAGTACCTCGGCCCCATGTGTACAGCTCTCCACTATCAGTAATGGCAGCGCTATAGAACAATGAAAATCACCACCGGTAATTATAAAACCACGCGGCAACACCTGGTAAAATACGATACTTTACATACTACTTCACATAAATAGTCAAACACTTGTTAGAAATAAAGGATTAGACTGAATTACTTAGTTACGATCCTTACCTGTAAGTACTACCACAGGATATATGCACAACATTTTTCCCCATAAGCCCTTCGATCAGAGTTGGTTCGTCTCTAGAATTGCTATCTCCATGGCCTAGCCTCCCCCCATCACCGCATCCCCATGAGAACACTTCTCCTCCACTGGATAATGCTAGAAAGTGTTTCCCATCCGGATACGCAGCCACTTTAATAATCTCTTTCCCACCGAAACCTTCAACGGCTTGCGGGCACTAGAAAAAAGTTATTGATATCATTATCATAAAAAATCCACATAGACGAAGATCATACGGTCCATGTTCCATTAGGAGAACTATAGAGGAAAACTGCTTCAGCACGTACTTGAGCCTCAGAACTGTAGTACATGGTACAAACTTTGCCAGCTTGAGTCAGTATGAGTAGGCACCGTTCAGCGCAACAGATTTGGCGGACTCCTAGTTCCCCTAAAATATCACACTGCTGAGGTCCCATTGATCCCACGTAGATACTTCCCCAACCAAGGCAGCCCATGGTCAGAACTTCTTGCCACTGACAATTAAATGGAATCTGGAAAAGTAAGTGTAGTTTTTTTTTTGTCAGAACCGCTACTCTCTTGAGTCAACGTTACTTAAAATTTACATGAGAATCAAGCTTGAATTTTACTACCTTGCAAAAGGCCGCAGGAGGATTATATGGAACGGCTAATCTATTTAAGTGAGACATGACTACAACAGCTGTTTTCTTTAAGTCTACCAAGGCATTTTCATCATCAGGCAGTTCAGCATAGCGTAGGAAACAGTCAGTCGGAGAAATCTGAAATTTTTTTTATGACAAATGACGACAAAACTGGATAAATCCACGTACATTGAGTAATCATTGATGATATTACCTTATCGGTAGCACAGCTATGATCATCAAGTCGTTGATCCGTATCACTATACTTGACTTTAGAGGGTGTAATCTGCTGCAAACGTTTGATGAAGGGAATCAAGGGCGCACTAAAACCTTTTTCTTGGACTTTGTTGTCTGGATTGGCGGACAAACGGCTATTCCATATTTCAAGGAGGAGCAGAACACATTCCAGCATTCGCGTCAGTGTTCCGCGTTGAACTGCCAGTTCCAGGAGTAAACACAGAGCTAAATGTTGGTCTGTTAACGGCACTGACACAGAATCTGAGTCTCCTCCAATTGACCTGTTGTATTAAAGGAGGCATGATGAAATTGCTCAAATTTGGGTCCATTTTACTCAATAATAAGATCCAAAAGACGCTCATACCCGAGGGAAACAAGCTGGAGAAAGGCCTCTGACTTGCACACGACCTCAAGCCAAATTGTTGTTACTCCCGATTCATCGAACAAAGATGCCTCAGGTATGGCCCGTAACGCTTCTAAGGCTTCTCTGAGTAGATCAGAGCAGATATCTGTGTCTTCGCCTGAATGCAATAATAACAATTTCACGTCCATTGAAATTAATCTTTCACTTCGACCGCTGCTTACTTACCAGACCTCCACGCTCGGCGTAAAAAAGCAAATGCGAAATTCAATGCTGCTCTCGTTCCTACTCGGGCTAAACTTGCAGTGGAAACGTCCATGGAGCCAGTTGTGCTGCTATATCCAAGAAACATTCTAGATTACGTGACCAAATCAAATGATTCACATAATTCTGTTACTAATTTACCTAGGTTTCGAGTCCTTTACTACGGCTAAATTGGAATTATTCAGAGGTTTGATGATTTTAGATGTATTAGCTTCCTGAGAGCTAAGTGCCGAGTAGAAGCGAAAGGCGATTATGAGTTTCATCCATACTAACTTAGCAAACAAGGAATTGCTTGCGTGATCAACGCTAGAAATTCTTTGCTCAGTAACTAATGCATCCTGGCACTCTTTTAATTCAGCTGAGCCTGTAAAGAAATCATACTCAAATTAGAACATGATGAAGGACACATAAAAAAAAGCATAAGAGACAAAGTGAATTACTGGGCTTTCGACCCCACGTCCAGCTTTGATGGATCATGGAGGACATGATGACGGTACTGGCTTTCGCAAACCTACGTACTTCCTCTTCTTTATCAAGCCTCTGACAAGGACCACAATTACAGCCGGCTTGGGGTCCGCAAATTCCATCACAACAAGGGCAACTAAGTACTTTCATTCCACAATAATAGTGGCCATTTTCGCCTACGAAGCAAACAATTATTATAAATACAAGTTTTCAATACAAACAATTCTAATATCAAGAATTTAATTGATGTAGCACATGAGCGGTACTCATGCCAAAGTCTTGCCTTTCTTAGCCGTGATACCAGCAGCATTAAGAAGGCCATCACTGAAGGAGCCTGTGATTTCCCCATCTTTAACCATTTCATTCCAAAGATGGGCCACTCCTTCCGGGTCGAGAATTTTCTGGAGATCGGTCTTAACCCATTTTGAATCCAGTCTTCGTTGTATTCGTAGCACGATGTCCATGATCGTACTTTCCGTCAGAAACTACTACAGATGCACAAGATTTAAGGCCAGTAACCTAACATCCACTCATATTGTTCCCCCTCTGACCGATTCCCTTTTGATAGTCAATTCCCGACAACCTGTAGACAAAATTGAACCAGTTAGCCTACAAAAACGATGAGCTTTTGTGTATACTAATGCTCTGAATTGGAGCTTGCGTCAAATTATCGATATAATGATCTTGATCTACGATTATTGCTTACCTCGGGATTCAAATTGCTTTAAGTTAACTCGGCATAACGACAGGACCGCGATTAACACGGGATAGCAGCGGTACGATATAAACGAGCCATGTGCATTTACAATTAGCGGCTTTATGTGTACAAACTTTTATTTCTTCTTCTGATCTGTTTGATATATATATATTCCCAACCACATGCAAACTTTTTGTATCCTCAATTACTTGACATATACGCCCTTAATTTCCCAGCAAGGCCCTCACTGACACCTGGATGGACCACCTGGCAAGGCCTGCACTTTAGTCTTCATGTCCACAAGTTCTTTAGCTAATTGTGAAATTGAGTAAAACTAGAAATTTTTACGAGAATGGCAAAATTAATTCCTGCATTCCCTTCTTGTCTCAGCCGAATTGAATCAATTCGGCTCCAACTGCCCGCCAATTTCAAATTGACAACTTCTCCATTGACATCCCATCC
>JAQIWI010000797.1:0-22650 GCA_034698825.1 Deuterosminthurus bicinctus | reverse complement strand
CCGTACTCCATTCAATTACTCTTACTTTCCCCAGAGCTGTTCAAATATTAGCAAAAGTTGCTTGTGACCACAAAACTCTTTGTGGTCGGAACTTTGGGGAAGTGTATTCGATTTTCTACAGCTTCATTTCAATGGCAGTTCATGACTTCATAAATATGTATGATACAACGTATGTCCTCAGAGAGCATAGATGTAAATGAAGATGATCTCAGCTTGCACTTTAACTTGATTTTCATAATTCTTTGAAGGAGAGTCTATGTGAATTAAGCAATTACGTAACTTTGGTAAGAAGACAACTGAGAAGAAAAAACCCGATTCTGGTATGTCTGGAACTTATTTAAGATGAATATTCTCAGTAAAAGATGAACAAGATCAGGAGGAGGGGGAGAGAAAAAGCAGATTCAAACGTATGCGTATCCTCTTCTATGTAAGATATTTCATGTGTGATATGCTACTATGCGTAGAAACCTCACATGTCATGACAACATAGTATGAAATTTAAGCATCATAATTACTTCTAAGCACGAAGTATTATATAATATGTATCAAAAGCATCTAACAGCCAGATGTTTTTCCTAGTTTCCATAAAGTGTGTAGCAATAATGGAGGAGTTTTTATGCGCACATTCCGCTTTCTTCGGACGGTTCACTGCTGTAGATCTCAAAACATGACAATGACCATGGACAATGTCGCCAGTTTGCCAGCACTTGTCCAAATCATTGTATCGATCACGAATAAATCATGTGATTTCAAACCTTCAACATGTGTACTCCACAAATAATATTATCTTACGATAAATTTTAGCGAAAAAGTGCAAATATTTCATCACGAGTCGTATTTTCTATGATTGACGCTTTAGAACTGATAGGAAATTGGTACTGTAAAAACGTTTTAATGAAATATATAATTATACATTGTTCACATAAAAGTTAGTTGTGAAACCAATGTATCTTTCACATTTCGTATAGATACCTCTCCTACAAATTCAAGGAAAATACAAACAGTTTATTTCGTCTCCATTTCCTCTGTCTCTTGCGAGTCACCAACAACCTATGGCTAATCTCTACAACAGGCTGAATCTAGAGCCAGGGTGCCGGTATCCAACCTCATCTCGTTCTGACCAACTTGCTAATCATCATGCTCTCAGCTCTCCTAAACTAATAATGAGAGCACATCATGGGCCGATTACTTAAGATAATACGCACATACCCCCACCAACTGTGGACACACAAGGCATCAGCCTATTAACATAATAATTCTCATATATAACAAATAATAAGCAGTCATGCGAAAATAACAATTTACAGGAACTGATTTCATAGCCAGCCCAGAGGCAAGTGACCCCTGCAAAAATTACAACTATACATACTAAAACATATGAAGCCAAATATAAACTCTTATGGCTACTACACTCCCCCTTTCATGGCATTGAGCCCTCTATCACGAATAAAGCCTCTTGTTCACCTTCGGAGGGATAAATAATTAAAAGCATATACGCTTGATTACAACTAAAACTCAATAAAGAGATGTCTTGTACAACAGAAGTCTTTGTGCGTGCTATCTTTGAGAATTCATTCACATTAGTATAGCGAAAAACTAATAACAAACTGCGACGACTTTATCAGAATTCACGCACAATCCAAACGTTGCCATAGCACCTGCAAAAACCTTGGATGCATATATCTCATACCATAGCAGTCCTTTGGTTAATACACCAATAAACAAGGCACAGGAACACTGAATAAATTACCACAGTGATCAAAACGATAATTACACAAGCTCCTACAGTACGCATGAACGTATTCAATGCTCCTAGGAATTAAAGTACACACGAAAGTATATAGTTTCTGAGATGTGCGTCTTTCTAATACAAAGTCAAATACATCATTAACATTTGCAAATAGGAAAAATAACAGAGGATCTACCTCAGTGTCATAGCAATCGATAAACAACGTCTCGTCATCACCTAGGATTAAAAACTTTATGGATCTCCTAAAAAGTACTGTCAACATTAACCCTAAGAAAACGTCTCAACAATAGTAACAAGTAACAAATGTAACGGGGCAAACGGGCATTCACATTACGCATTTGACTTGATGACTGAAACAAATCATCCAACTTTGACAATCATAATTTCGCGAATGATTCCTGCGATGATGCGGGTGGCGGTGTACGATATGAAGACCAGAGTTCGCAGCTTTAAAATTACTGTGACTGTTTAATCTCCCACGTCAGGATCCCGATCTCCGACGGCGTATAGGATATGGAATGCAATGGCCAGCAGCGCAGTTCCAATTAGATCCCCCATTGCTGTTAAGTACGGAATGGCCGAATTATCCGGATCCACTCTCTTGATCCATAAATACTGTATTAAAACTTCCGCAATGTACAACAGTAAAAGGACCTGAAATGCAAAAAACACTTGTCATATTATTTGAAGAAGGAGCAACAATCAGATTCCACACACGAATGACAAATGGGATGAAAGAACTATTCAAAATGCCACGTGGAGGAGGGTGAAGAGACTAAAGTGCACCGTATCAGTGGCTCCGATATACAACGTGACTCCTGCACTTTAGTTCGCTTCATCGAGACTTCATATCTCGCCCGTTCATGCTGATTCTCAAAATATTCAGGATGAGCGGTGTATTATCATACATAATCGACAAGTTCATTAACAAAAAATTCCCTCCTGGCGCATGATAATAATCACGTTAAAAGGTTATGCCCGATTGCCTGGCGTCATCATCCAATCATAGTTATCGCAAGTAAAAACCAGACAAATTACGAAATTTTCATCGACACCCTTGCATCCAATACCTGCTAATTGAGCGAGTGACTCCAATCTATTCTATTCTAGACAAAATATACAAAAGTGCCTTTTCATGTTTTATACATACCTCACACTTCGATTCCATTCTTAATACATTATTCATTCACACTCCCCAACATTACTTAACATTTTTCCTCCAACTAAAAATACTTCCTTCAACCTTGCACGTGAAAGTTCTCGCCATAGGTCGTGCGAGAACTGAGTACTATCGGTCGCCTTCAATTAAAAAAATATTTATTGTAATCAATCTAAGAACTATCTCCAATCATCTCTGCAACAGCAAAATACGTCATGAACACATCTGCCTGCGTCTGCAAAAATTTATCATCCACTTTTATGATTGCACTCGCAGTTTCAATTGCACAAGCTACTTCAAAATATATTAACCATCCGACTGCTGCATTAGAAGTCATTTGGGTCAGCCTTAACAAAGATCAAAGTACATTGCTGATGATTTAAAAAAAAATAATCTTTAAAATATTACATCCGTGTGTCCCTTTCATTCTCCATTCATAAACTGAAACGCTTCTCTCGATGGCACGAGACACTCAACGGAGAAGCAGGGGTCAAAGTAATGATAAAAAGTGAAAAATGTATGTAGTTTTCATGAAGAGAAGCTCTGGGATTTACCTGTATCATTCCCGCCATGAGGTAAACGAGAAGGAAAACTGGGGTGATTGATGTGTGACCAGCTTTTATGTAGCGGATTGTGTAGCAGAAAATTAGGTGCCCAGGTACAACCATCAATAATAGAGCCCTTGCGGTTCTCGAATGACCTCCTGCAATCCATGCATATAAAGTTAATAAACTTGATGATTTAACCTTATTGCGTACGAAGCAACGACAGTCCCAACCTTGTGAGAAGAACACTGCAAACGGGCTCGTACAAACGCGTTTGCTTCCATTGGGCAATGTTCCCAGCTCTGATTCAAAATGTAAGGATGTTGATATCCGACTTGCTTGAACTGCAACTAAATTCCCTCCCACACCATTAATAACCGGCTGAAAAACTGCAACTCCGCTAAAGTACTTAAGAGTCGAATCCAGGATTAGGCCACCGATACTACAATAAGTTCATGACAAAGACATGTAAAAAAAATATTACAACATTCTGTAAATCAAGTATGGAATGCTCCATTTTTTCAATGATTACCTGCTAATAATCATGGCAATCAAGACAGGTGTCCATCCTGATGTCAAAACTTCTCTCGTCTGTTTGTTTCTAGAGGTGAGGTATATCCATAAAGGCATCGTTGCAAGGTACAAACCCAGGATTGCTGGTGAAAGCCAGTGGTGATGTTCTATGCAGCAGATTTACAAGGCAAGTTAATAGAACCATGGAGCAAGTTTCATCATTAACATTTGAGGTGGTCAAGGATTTCAATCACACAGAGGATCTAACCACCATAGGTGCTTGAAAATTGCCAAAAGCACTCGAGGAGCTGGAAAAAGAGGATATTCTATGACGGGCGGGTTTAAATAAATGCTCAAGCACGACATATCATCAGTTCCCTTGAACTTTACATTCCTTGACGACCTCGGAATTATCTAAGCACGATCACATACACTCAAGCATAATTTAGACTTACCGATCACACTAAATATGGAATTTGATATGCAAGCAAGAAGCGAAAGTGTGGTCAGATCACCCAAACTGGCGGCGATAGGAGTTGCAACATTGTCAGGATTCACTTTAAAATGTCTTGACATTACAATGACAAGAACCATGACAACGCCTGAAACAAATTAATGGTTGGATAAAACATCCCTATATACTCGGAATCTCTCTTGTAGCTTGATGATGGCGGAAAACATCATGAGGATGTCAGCTTACCCAATGCAAAGCTGGCTATTGATGCGGTTAACACGCTGCTAGTACATAAAACAAGGCTGTGATTCAGGTCAAATTCTCCATCATACAGCCAACCCATCATAACAGCTGCCAATGACGCCAAAAATCCAACGACGATAGCTTGGCACTGTATGAGGAAACCATAAGTCACTCAATACGTTCACAGATCCAATCCAGTAAAAATAAAGTCAAACAAAGGAGGAACATGCCTGTACTAGAGCTAAATTTCCAATAGTCATATTCCACTGAGATCGCGGATTGTCCATATTACCTAGATTGGCCTGTGTTGATAAGCGTGACGCTAAGGTCATTTCCAAATTACCTGTGAAAGTAAAAAAAAATATTCCTTGTTCTCATTACCAGTACATAAATTCTGGGATGGTAAAAAACAGGAAGATGTTAAGACTGGCATACCTTTTAATCCCAGTAAAGCAGGTACAAGAATATAAATCTCTGGTATAATCCGAAACACTTCCCAGTGTTGTACTATGTCCAAAACCAAGCCAGCACCGACCATTCCAACTCCAGCGATGAGAAACGGTATGAACACAGACACAAAGATTGACCAAAATGACTCTTCATCTTGAATCTTGATTTCCATGGAGGAATCTTCCGTGACAGGACTCTCATCGAGTAAATGAGATTTCTCAGCACTCAGGATATTCATTTCAAAGTATTTGTCCGGAGTCCGACTAGGGGAGTCTTCCGGTGTAGGACTATCACTTTGTCTCTGTAGTGCTGTGTACTCTACGACCTCGTCAGTGGGGTCGGCCCCGTCCAGACGGTCTGTCAAAGGTCGTGTCATTGTATCCTCCAAAGTTTCACAGTCTCTTGAGATGTTCAGGTGCCGTTGACTAGTAGTAGTAGTAGTTGTAGTACTTGAAGCAGTGTCTTCCTCAACCTGCTGCCCTACCACCACACGTCGTCTTAGAGTAGAAGATGAGTCGGTTACTGAGCTATGATGATCCGCACTGCTCATATTACGAGCAGTAATGTGACTTGAAAAATCTTCTTTGAAGCTATTAAATGCACAGCTGGGTTAGGATGTTGTGGTCCCCAAGGTTTCTCTGTCCTATGCACACCTGAGATATTTCACATGTTGCTGGTGGTTGGTGGGACCGCACATGTAGCTCGATTACTAGTATCACAACAGTCGTCAGCTCCACGTTCCTTCACTCTATTAATTAAAATAATACAAACAATAGCAAAAATCTCATCATCACATCCTTCATCACACAAGTAAAAATATACTCTAGTAGTAATTGCAAAAATATACTCTATTCAGTATAGTAATATATTTGCGACAATTTATCATCTAAGTCTCCCTATTATTTCCTCATTATTAGAACAACATCAGGTCCAAATCTCCTCATCAATCTCAGGCGTCTAACTTGAATCTTCACAAACTCTTGTAGGTCTACTCCATTCAACCTAGCTCAACAAGTGTTATATTTACCCAAATGATTAGATTTCCTCCCTGACGTGCTCCCACATAATAATTCACTCAAACTAACATTAATTGGGCCCAAGAATATGTCTCCTCTGACAGGATTTAATCCACCAGTCCTAACCTTGCTTTTCAGACTGAACACTATAACTGAATGAAATCAGTATATTTACCTTCACACTTAGTCAATATGCAAACACAGAACTATCCTAACGAGCACCTGTGGTGTGCGTGCAAATATTATAACTCTCTTCTCCTGTCACAAAATCACAATAGCACTTACTCTTTACTCAACCAAACATAAATTCACAATTGCAAACAGAATCCATATACACCTCTCTGCACACCAACACAAGCCGACTAAATGACTTCCAGATTGCAAGGAAATTATCCTCTGCTCCTACATATATAGTCGCTCTTTTATCCCGTCAATAATAAATCCTTTAACTTCATGTAGTACAGTAGTATTACCTTGAGTGACATTTAAAACTGGAGATGACGATGACCCAGACCTCCGCCTTGATTTCCCTGGAACATCTCTCTCTCTCTCTCTCAGTTTACGAAAAATCAAATCACAGAGTAATAAAAAAAAACACACGACTGTACAAAATGGTCAAGCGGATGATGTCAATGTGAGCTTGAGCCAAGTGAATTCTCAGTACTCCTCACCCCAGCAGACCATATGGCGGAATGCGGGCTTATCTCCATCCACAGAGGGAATTGATAAGAGGACAAAAATCTTTTACACCACAATTTCACTCTAACTTGTGTTTACATCATCATATATCACCCACATGTAGTTCCCTCTTTCCAATAAATCATTGCGGCACTTAAATTTTTAGTTATAATAACAGCAGGCTTATATATTTTAAGAAGAAGACCACAGACGATTCCCCCCATTGACGTTTGAATCTCTCACCTCTTGTTCATCCAACAACAACAAGTCAGTCGAATCGAAATACTTGATGTTTTCACTCCGTCAACTGCTCCACTTTTCCCAAACGGTCGCGGTCTTGTTCTTCTTCATGCACTCTGGCTGTCAGTCATGGACATGGAGCATTAGAACTGTAGTTTAATTATACATGCTTGCTGCTGCCCATCACCATAAAACTATCATGTCTCACCATGTTACATACATAGTATAAATATATGCAGCTGAAAAAACACTTGAAATCATTTCAACTCGATGCAAATGACCATCCATATATTATTATTACAAAAGTTGTGGTGTTAATCACTATGCTCTTTCACTCATTCTCCTCATGCGTCGAGTTGTGTGATTAACTGATGATGGGATTTTATGACATTTACTATCTTCCTAATCTCACTGCATTCTCTTTTGACGAAAATAAAAAACTTTAAAAACAAAGGGAGAGGTACGTACATATTACTTCCCGACTCTTTATCTATAGTGGGTGCTGACTGTGACATGGGAGCCAGGATGACAGGTTGTTGTCTTCCGCCGGTAAATGTCCGCTTATCAACAAGTGGTGAAGACATTGACTGACTGTAATATCACCTATAGTCGTCGTCTGCTTTCACATGCTCTTCCAATTTTTTTTAGCTGTTAAAAAACTTGTTTTCTTTTTCATTCTAAACTTGAGTATGACGAGTAACATATGGATGAAAAGTAAATATCTGACTGGAAGCAGTGACACTTGACTGTGTCAACTTATGTAAACACCATGACGATTTTATGATTTCAGTCAATCAATATCCACTTTGGCGTATAATGCACCAAACTAACTAACGCAAGTGAGTTGCTCCTTTTCTCAGCTATATAGGAAGGAAGGAAGTCTATTGAGGTATATCCGTCATCATCATCATCTTCACGGATTTTATAGCACAACTTTTTTCCATTATGGCTGAAGAAAATGATGGAAACTCAAGTGCTGGTAGGTCAACAAACATGACACATGGAATGCCATGCCATCCCAGTTCAAGTGGATTCTTATACGGCAGGCAAGGGTCACCCTAGGACATTTTTAGTCACTTATATACTTTATTTAATAATTTTAACATGAGATCCCTCACTCACGATTTCCACGTCTGAATCAAGGCTCATAGAATTCTATGACCCTTGGTCTGAATATAGTTCTCATGTTGCCTAGGGAATCGCTCATAAAGTACACAACATGGATGCTGATTTTTTTTTACATTTCTCACCCCCGCATATTACAACATATTACAGTTTTCATCAAGCTTTACGTTGACCCGTTGACGACGACCATGGTGTTCAAACGGGCGCATAAACGTTAGCGCTGTGAGCTTGTGAGTGAGTGGCCACAGCTCAAGTGTTCGCAAAATGGGTGTGGATTGCATGTGGAATGGATATGTCCCTAACAAGTTGGCTTTCACCCACGCTCCATCGACTGTCCAAAGGCGCTTGAGAAATTTCCTCATGAGTATTAAATATCGACTCTCAGCATATATATAAAGTTTTGTCGAGATCGAGAATTCAACCAGCTTTTTGTTATGTCCAAAATACTGAAACCATCACCAAGAAAGAACGGAGACTATCCTCCAGGACCCTCTATTAGAAAGGTAATCCAGTACCCTTGATGGTGAAAAAGCGTGACAAGTGACAATACTATAAGTTAATGTCATTGAACGTTCTTTTTAACATTGTTACAGAGGAGATTTGGGTTTACTATAGCAAAGGACATTGATTTGCTCAAAGCTGCTATCAAAGACAATAGCTGGAAGTTGGATGATTGGAAAGGCGTGAGTGATGCTTTGCAGGGAAAATATGAGGGCCATGTCACACCAAGGACTGTGAGGGACAGAGTTAACTTACTCGTCAAAAAACATGAGGCCAAAGAATTAAAATCCCGGTATGACATTCAACAGCACGTATACTTGTGCCTTATAGTACTTGATGATGATGATGAAGGACAGACATCTCGACATGATTTTCCAGTGCGGGAACCGAGGAAGAGCGAAGTCAACGAGGACGCTTGTTGCTTCATTTTATAGCGCTAAAAGAGGAAGCTGTTGTTGATATAAATCGTCTGCGTGGGACTGATGAGGTGTCGTTTGATGAAGATATCCGCGAAAATCAGTCACGAGGGACATTAAAAGAGGAGACTGACAACTACTTTGCTGGCGAACTTAGTACTGAAAGACAGCAGACGAACGAAATGCAGATTGGAGAAGCTTTGGAGAGAGATGACGGTATAGTCTATACATAATTGCTGAAACAAAATGTTACTTCAAAGTGCTTCATTCATAATGGACTGAAAATGTGTTGGTTGTCATAGCGGATATTGCTAACATGGGCCAAGTCGAAAGACGGGAATTCACAGAGGATAATGCAATTCTGGTCAAGCTTCAGCACGACATGGATATGGAGAAGAAGCGCTTCGAGTGGGAATGTGCCAAGCACCGGGATGAATCCGAAATTGCTAAATTAAGATTAGAACTAGAGATAGCTCAAGAGCAGCGTTTGAAGGCGGAAACGCAGGGATCTCAAGAAAGGGCGCTTGCTCAGCTTCACATCACACAACAAAGTTTGGATCTGCTCAGGAATCTTATGAAAAACTTCAAATGAGACCCAGGTCAGACTTAAAGTTGCAATTCATTTGATTTATTATTGGACTAGAGTACTGTGTTACTCTCTCTGTCTCTCTCATCTAATTAGAGATTAATCTATTAAAGTTATACCAGTTTGCATTCCCTACTACTGGCAATAAAATGAACTATTCCTAGGATCAAAAGGGATCGGCGTGAATCCACTGTAATTAAATGCTTTTTTGCATCTCTGGAATGAACGCTGCGTGTTTATGATAGCCGTACAACAAAATGTACACCTAAATCACAGCTAACTTTCAGTTGCTAGGGAAAATGTTGTTTAAAAAAATATAAGTTTCCAACAACACGTCATCATCAACACAGTAATGTATTTATACGTAGTTTTTTTCCTGGCATACATTACACGGGAAATCGAGTGCACATGGAATGATCATAAAAAGAATACAAACTAAAGTGTCTTTGAAAATCCAGTGTGATTAGCAGTTACAATAAATACAGTAATATCATGATTGGTATAAACGCTAGTGGAATAATGCGTACAAGCTTTCGGAATGAAGTACGTTAAGATTTTAGGGTGATCAAAATGATATACACATGGAACTAGAGAAGCGAAGATTCAGTGCAAGGCTCATGTTCCGAATGCGATTAGCAATATTATTACAAGGATTGTCAAAAATACGGTAGACACCAAGCACACACATTTGCGATTCCTCTTCTGATAATCTGCAGCTTTTCGCAGCTGTTTGACACCTTCTTCAACTTTGACATGTGTATTTTCCACGTTGTAATCAATCCGATCGATCACTCCACTCTGCTCGGATACCACGGTTGCCAACTCTCGAAAAATAGAATTTAAATCTAAAATTGATTTGACAATCTGCTGTACTTCGCGTTCACGCTCCTGCAGCGCTACGTTGTCTTCTTCTAATGCCAGAAGCTGTTGCTGTGTCCATTGTTGGCCTCGATGCATTGCAGCACCCTGAAAGGAGATTTAAATTTCATCACACATTCAATAATGCAACATCCCCGTCATTTATGTAGGAGACTAAAATAACCTCAGACTCCAGAAATACTTCATCGTAATTGTACGGACTAGGGTCGCTCTCGATGTCAGGAATCTCAAAGTAACGATTAGACATTTCTTCACGGGTGGTCATTTCTGTAAGTTGAAAAAGTGTTACCACAGACATTCCATAATCTTCCATGCAAATCCGACTTACTTTTGAGGTACTGTCCTTGACTAGATCGAAACTTTGACGACAAATCTTGCAACTGACTCACAACAGACCTCACGACATTGTCTCTCAAACGCCTTTCACTAGGGTTGGATCTCAGTCCTTTGCTCTGCATCTGTTGGACTAATCGATGCGAAGTTCCAAACAACTGGAAACAAATGATTTGATACACATACTGAGTCTAATTGCCAGGCAACTATCAAATTGCTTACTCTAGTGATAGTTTCAGTAGCCTCCTCAATTTGTAACTCCGTGCTCGTATCATCATCAAAGGTCGGTCTCTGAACATGCTTATTCTGAAGCGTATCCAGCTCCTTCATCTTCTGCGTTATAAGCGAGCAGTTGTACCGGATGTCGAGCAGGTCATCGATCCACGGAGGGGGGGAATTACCACTTCCATCTCCACGACCACCTTCCAAGTCTATATCTTCTTCAACAACCAAAGGACCTTTCCGGATCAGAGCTACACGATCAGAAGCGAATTCCGAGGCCTAAGTACACAAACAATTTTATATTACAGCTGCCACATACATACATATTCTCTGTCCCACAACAATAATAATACTTCATCGTACTTGCTCACTGTACAGACGGCGACTTTGGATAGAGTTGTTCCTCATCAGTATGAACACTTCCGTCAAGTTTCGTGACCCCATGTTCACGACGAATTCGGAATAGGGAATAAGATATGAGTGCTTCGATTAAACTAATACAAGCGTAGTCTAAAGCTCAGTCAACTGTTTTCTTCATCGCTCTGTCTCTCTCTCCGAATATACAAGAACATTCAACATCAGAATGGTCTAGTTACTGTGCTACAAGTTAGATACTTCCTAGCATTTCATTCAATACCTCGGGAAATCAAAATAGTATTTACTACCAACTCTGCACTACATTTCACAAGAATGCAAGTTTTAAATACACAACCCGGGTTATATTCTCACTTCAAACCCAACTACTAACACAAATACTAAAGAATTAATTACAAAATTCCAATTTCTTCGCAGATGTCAACTAATCTGAATTCAGATTTTCGAGCCCTTTGAAGCTGCCATTGAGTTTGACTCTTTAAAGGGAAATGGCGGTCGACCGGACAAAAACAGGCGGTTGCGTTGCAATTGTTGTTCTTGCTTTCGGCTTCATTATTTTAGCTGTCCGTGGAAATTGTCAAAATTTTGTAGGACCGCTGTCAATTAGATCTTCAGAGCATTCACCGTTGACTATCAAGTAGGGGATTATAATGGATTTGAAATCATTGCGAGAGCGAAAGGCAATGCTAACCGAAAGTGTTGCCTTGGAGAAGAAAAATAGGAAAAGACCATTTGCACTAGAACCGTGCAGACTACATGTAATGTCTAAGAGTAATTTAGACGTTTTGGCAACCTGTTGTAAGATTTGCAAGCCTGTAAGTTTCGATGGGGTATTATCATCAGCCGTTGTCGTTGCCTCACTGGAATTCGGGGATCGAGTTCATGTGAAACGAAGGATTCCTGGACTAATCAACGCTGAGACTAAAGAGGTTCAACATAGACGGGAGGTACTGCCTGTTATTTTCAAAGATACTGAGACTTTAGAGGCGAAATTGAGGGACCAACTTCGAAATGCCCGTACCAAGCAGATTAAGTCAGACGACAGACTTGGCTCACATTTCCACTGTACTGAAGTTAGTAGTATTGCTAATATTTTCAATTGATTTTTACTTTTTTAACTTAATAAATTTAATGATTCGTGCCATAGGTAGAGTTACAGAAAGCCGAGATGAGCCAAAAGTGCTTCAACAAGGTTGTCACTGACGCCAGAAGTCTTAGGAAGTTGCTAGAGGGCACACAGATTTTGAGAGCGCGTTTAAAGAAATTCCCTGCCCAGATCAGACCAGGTTTTCAATTTACCCGGGAGAATCTGCAAGCTTTAGTTGATGAGCGACGAGTCTACTTAGAAGAACTTAAGCATCAAGTCTTGGAAGATTCATCATTTTAAGTTGCCCGAGATCAGTTTTATCCACCATGAAGATTGTTTGTTACTCGCTACAACGCTCAGCGCTTGTGCTATTTGACGTAACATCGGAAATTTTATTTGACTTTAAATTCTTACTTTCTACATTTTTACCGAATGCAATCCGGCGTTTTCCGATCTCGCTGGGTTTCGGTATTCCTTTGTTTCAGTTCTCTGTATTGTACGATAGTTCTGTTACATCTCTGTAATGAACTCTTTCTAATCATTTTGAACTTATTTATAATAATAATAATAATAATAATATTTATTGTTGATTCAGCTAATCGCCCTTACAACATAAATGTGTCATTTACAATTTTACATCATTCTTCTTCCATTTCTCTTAAATACAATAGTCTAATTTTGATTGCCACACACCAAAACTTGTAAAATTTCCTGCACATTTCATTATCATCCTGATACAAAATCTTCATAAATTCTTCTCGAATTCTTGCGGGATACTCTCCCAGGTAAATATTCCTTGGATTTCCATAATGCGGACATCTATACATTACATGATACACATCCTCAGTCTCATCAAGGTTACAAAGTTCACACTTAATGTTATTATTATTTTCCTCCCCTCCCTTCCAGTATTTCCATATTGCATTTAGACTGTACCTCTTTCCGTTCAAACAAACACTTGGGAAATTGCTTCTAAGGTTAATTGTTAATTTCTTTTCTTGCCATGTCAGTTCTTCCAGCAGGTATTTGCTTGTAGTCACGTGTGTCTTCATCGCACTGTAGTAGTCCAGCCTTCTGTCCTTTTTCAGTTTTTCAACGTCATCATTCAACAGTTTTTGACAGTAGTTAGCTATCAGTTCGCTGCCCTTTTCTTCAATGTACTCCGGTGATAGTTTGGGTAGTTCCAACTGTAGTCCAGCTTGTTTAAATATATCCTCCACTTGGCCCCACCAGTTATATTCTCTTTTCTCACATTTATTTGCTTTCGCTTCCTCCAGGCTTGCTCTGCAGATTTCACTTTTCGAGGTCATCATTCTGTAAAGGAATTTCACCAGTCCCTTGAATATGTACGTCTTGATATTGGGTATTCCTGTTTCAATTCTTAAAAAGTAGTCTGGAGTTGAATTTGTGAGTCCGAATCTTTCTCGAAGGAAGTTTGTCTGGAATTTCTCGATGTCTTCTATCCAGTTTAGTCCACAAATTGGTTGTCCGTACAGTAAGATTGATGTGGTCAATGCCATAAATAGCTTGTGCTGGACTTATTTATGATCAATATGAATGACAGCTTTTACCTTAGAAGTATTATTAAAACTTAATATATTGGACCCCTTTGAATTGTCCATGAAACTGATTTTGTAAATGTTTCCTTAACTTGTCAATGTACTGTGTTTGAAAATGGTTGGGAAGGCTGTGATAGCTGTTACTAGATGGCAGCGGTACCTAAGGTTAACTTGCGATAGCCCGTGCTGTTTATTTCACATCAGGTTTGAAAGGGCAAGTATTGCGCCGGTTGGAATAATTAACTGCCATGTAATATGAACTGTATTGAAATTTGAAACTATTACTGTAAAAGTGAGCAGTAATTTTTTGTTGTATGCGCTTTATCAAGACTGTGACATGCCCAAGTATCTCGGAGACGAATCATACCAAAATTGTTCATGTATAATGCGTTGGTCCCTGTCCTGGCACCTGGTCCCCCAAGGTTGTTGGAAGCAGTCTGATGTAATTATTTAATGAAACGCCTCTGAGAAACACGATAGTTTTCATGATCAGCAGCAAAAGTGATTGGCACATTACGACTGAGTATGCACACTCACGCCACTGTAAACAATTACGAATGGTAAATTTCTTCATAATGTTCCATCCTCATCCTTGTAAGGTGTCCTAAAGCGTTGAGTGTACAGCCGTAAATAGAAAATTTCAGTGGATCTAAATGAATAATTTATTTATTCCTGCATGTGTGAGATCGGTGAATAATGAGTTGTGATTCATGGGGAATAATATGTGGTTAGACATTGCTGTTACAACATGAGGTAATTAATTACCAAGTATGGGTATAACTGCACGGTTGCAGTTACACAGCCATTTACAAGTAGCTCACTGTTATAATGATTATTAGCTTATATCATGTTTTGCAGTATTTGGCGCACGTGAAGGTTGAAGACCATGGACTGAGGGCACACCTCCCCATTGTCTGTATGTATTTCTATAACAACAACTATCGCACCTAAATAGAAAGAAAAACGCATTGAGTCCAGACCTGCCTCCACCCGTGTGCCAATGAGGCATGCGATCCCATTTATCAAGAAGCACAACAACGATAGTCCTTTTCGTTTAACACTCATGGCTCGCCTGCCTCACTCAGGGGACTTGGAACAACCTCAAATATACTTTCAAAGCTAAAAAATATGGCTATAATTCTCATGAGACGGCGTTTGACCTCTTGACATATTTCAGACATTAATACACTCATGAATGAGTAAAAGATTACACTGCTTGACTTTATTTCCGACCCACCACAACAATACTCACATCATAGCCCACCTACTGATGACATCCATAATGCGGAGAAAAATCGATTCAATCAAATCATGTCGGTGCGCGTCTCACTGGAGAGTTTACCACCAGCTGGTTCACTGAGCTGCAAGGTGAACAAAGGCTAAAAAACCCCAACTCTTCCCATCTTTATCATGGGGAACATTATGACGAGGGCCCATATTGAAATCCCATGCTCACACAATGGCAATGAGCTTACGGATTTGATGGAAATTAGGAAAATACCCGCAAGCCAGCAAACCAATTTCCAAACCAGAATCAAGTTATTTTGGTCTCGCCATATTTTCCTTCGGGCTCTAGACCTTTCACATGCCGGTAAATCAGTTTCAAATCATTGCCTTCTCCTTGCATGTGACATTGTAGGTGCTCTGAAGCGTGTGTCGGCCTTAGAAAAGTAAGTAAATGTCAGAAATGGGTGTAATTGATTGATAATTTACTAAATTATCTTCCTCGGTGGGGTGAAATCACTTGGAGGGAAGTGTGATGATAGCGTAGGAAGAGAGGTGAGGGTGCAATGATTTCTTCCAACTCATCACGCACCGAAAAGAGGCACATACACCAACGAGTTCCATTGAATTCCAACACTTTGCCAGTCAAGTCCTAGTCTCGGTGTACGAAGACAGACAAATAGATGTTGAAGAAATTTCATTTTAAACTACCTTCTTCATACCCCACCGGACATTTAGGGGTGCCCGAAACCGATATACAAACGGTTACCCGATCTGAATACCAAAAAGTTGCAGAAAGATGCTATTTTTTATACCGAAAGATCAAATAGATACAATCCCGTACAAACACTTGCCTCAAGTTCCTGTATAAACGCAGTTTGGCATATTTTTAGTTAGCCCGACCGATGTCCGGTGGGAATAGCAATTCATTCGAAGATCGCGCGACTTTCAGCATCACTTCATCTTTTCGCGCGTACAGACTTTGCTTTGCGCCATGATTTTCGCGCGAGGTTCATTTTCAGTTTCTTCTTCCTTTGCTATTCAGTTCCTTGTGGAGCATACTCACCTCATTTTCACTTGCCTCAAAATTTGATCAACTTGAAACTTGAAACCGGCTTGTTCATGAACCAGTTCGATTTTCGGCGCGTTCGATTTGCGCAGAGGAGTGCGATGCGCAAATGAGGAGAAACGCACGTGCGGTGAGCGGTGAGAAGTGATGCAGAGAGTATGAATTCAATCAAATTATTTGTTGATTTAAAGTAGATGAACGCTAAGTTATAGCAACGCACGAAGGAGACCATGTACAAGGCTATCGTAAGGAGTGCCAGGTGATTTCAATGGAGCTGACCATAGATGCTTGTGGCTCCAGGTTCTCATCGGAATTCAGGTACAACCTTGATGATGCTCAGCGTATGCGTGACGTTTGTAATTACGGCCAGGCAACAGAGACGAGGCTTTGATCACACTATCTTAATTATACTAAGGGTTTCATATAAATAGAAATGCGTTATCATATGGAAATGTTATTGAAATGAGTAAACTAGTTGGTGCTAGGGGTGTGTGTATGTTAGCAGCAGTAGCAGCGGCGGAAGGACGGTCCGAATTAATAAGACACAAGACTACCTCTTCCACGCTCTGCGAGGGACTGGTGAAAGAAAGATCTGACGTGTGGCAGTTGTTGGCTCTTGGGCACAGTTATTATTATAACTTGAACAGAGTGTGGACATGATAATTTTTGTACGTGCGGTAATAATAGTAATTAAAGGGCCGGCCAGTGGACACCGCAGCCAATGGGAGTAGACAGTTAAGGATGGAAAAAATTGCTTTGATAGACTCACACAGGATGGATCATACTCCTTATAGATGAGCTAACAAGAAGGAATTGGAAATGAAATGGGTGAGTTGACAAGGAAGATGTAGAAGAGTATGAGGACCTTACGTCAAGTCTGTCATCATCATCACTGATATTTGATCTGTGCGTGTGTGATTGTCTGTGTTAGTGGTTGAATACACTTGCCCCGCAACTCTCGTTTAATTCTCCCTTTTACCA
Source organism: Deuterosminthurus bicinctus (assembly GCA_034698825.1). Taxonomy (NCBI): domain Eukaryota; kingdom Metazoa; phylum Arthropoda; class Collembola; order Symphypleona; family Bourletiellidae; genus Deuterosminthurus; species Deuterosminthurus bicinctus. The sequence continues at coordinate 5,245 of JAQIWI010000797.1, read as the reverse complement.
ATACTTTCCATACTGAAGATAAATAATGACGGTATTTACAATCACTTTATCCTCACACGATCAGAATGTTCAATGAGGGATGGATCGTGTGGTGGAGTTGAGGAGAACTCAAATGTGACGCTTACTGAGAGTGACGGAGTTAGTAGTGAGCACAAATTGATTCCACTGACCATTTTTAAATGTTTCAAATGATCATCATCATCATCGTTTAGCCAACTAAAAGTAAGAGCGAGGCTGACGGCAAAGAACTTTGCTCTCTTCTCATCCCTTTACAACAATCTCATTCTCACTATATCTCGTAGTGCTCACTCATGACACAATGAGTATGAATATTTGTATGTCTTCTAAGTAGTTGTTTATCTGGAAACAATCACTCGGTGAGGATCATGCGAATGCCTAATCATTCCATGTGCCAGACACGTAGCATGTGTGAGTGTTTGTTTACGTGTGCATCTGTTCATTTACTGATTGACTTTAAAACCAGCTAAATGTTTCAACGTGGATTTAATTTCTTTGTCAGCTGCTCTACAGGTAACTGCGGGAAGAGCCCTGAGAGTTATGCAGTCATTTTTTTTCTTACACACATGCTGCTGTAAAGTGATTAATTGTACTTACACAACAGGACCAAGGAACAGCTAGCTCATCTGATGGAATTTGACGGGGCTGATGACGATGGCCCTTCACAGGGTTTTTGCCTCGTTTCAAACTATGCTTGGTGCAAGCCAGAGCAACATGTGGATGATGACCGGAAATATGGAGTTGCAAGTCTGCCAACGAAAAAAGTAGAAAGCATGCAAGTGATTTCAGCCACTGGTTTGATCCTCGTTACAAATGTTCACTGCCTGTCATGGGGCGAAAATGGTCTCCGTTTATTATCGATTATCTGCATTACTTTACAATGACAAATGACTTTACAAATAGTCAACAAGTAGTGGGTGCTCTCACTCCTATTGTAATACAGACGGACGTACAAGTAAGAGGCCAACATAAAAGTTATTCTGCCCTAAAGTGTTTATCATTCAACGGTGTACTTACACTCTTGCGCTGATCATATGGTGCATATTAATTGACCGTATCTTTTTGGCGGGCCCGTTTAGCCATGTACCATGTTCACTGCCGAGTTCGTTATTGTTGCACTCTGGTGAAATGATCTGGTCATAATTCATTCTAATTATTCATTTGATTCCCATATATGCATTGCGGACTGTGTTCATTTACAAATGGCTCATATTTTCCAGGCGCACACCATGTAAGGAGAGTGTTAAGCGCGTGTATACTCTGTGGTTGTCTATTGCGTGACGACTATTTTCCCGAGCTGTATGAACAGTGGAGGTTTTCCAAATGAGAGGTCAAAGTGGCTCGTAACATACACACACATGTGCCATTACTATTATCCTCACCTGTTATATTTGTTTTTGGAAAATAACTATGTTATGAATGCTAATACACGTTCTCCCAGTCCCAGTCTCTCTCCACAGGAGAGGAGGGTGCATACGCAAGCAGTGAGTCACATGAGATGAATTGCTCAATTTACTGCTGATTGTGGCACCTGCAGCCAGTCCAAGAAGTTTAATCTGAAAATGATGGCAGAGGAGCGCCAATAAATTCTATCGCTTTCCAATAATTATCATTCTTGGTTTTGCATCAACTCTCTTTACGTGTATGGATCTTCCTCTTGCTGCACCACACACACCCATCCAGTAGTAATTATTACTAGGAGGATGACGACGAGGTTACCGAGAGGAAACCGAAACTCATAAGAATGATAATACTGTATTTACTACTTCCCACTGAGAATAATTGTAAAAATCACATTGAAATGCGACTTGAATACACACAGCCAGCTTGAGCTCTTGGCAATGAAATCAGAATCAGCATGAGATTGCCAGCATATTAAGAGCACTTAATTAATTCCGATCAGGATTCGGAAAGGCGAATGGGCGGAGAATGGAATTGAAGCGAGGCTTTTAAGAAAACGATGACCATTTGCAAATGTTTTTTCTAATAATGATCGCTCAATGAATGCGAATAACAAGTTCTTGTGGGATTTGATATTGCAGGGCAGTACCCGCGCGCGAATCATCATCATCATCAATAAAGATTACCAGGGATAGACAGCTGCTCAATACCAAAAGACGGCGACCCTCATGAGCTTGGTGGGATAATTAAGTTATAATACTAACGCCCCATTCCTGTCTTTTATTGATCCCCCAAACAAGCGATTGATTAGCTTTCCTCCTCCTCTTCCAACTTGTTCTAATTAGTCTTTAGGGCTTGTTGCAAATTAATCCAACTAGTCTACTCAGTAAATATCAAAAGTAGCCGACGCAATAAGAGATAATGGACTGAAATAAGTTCATAATGTTGTTGAAAAGTTCATATTGTCATCTGATCTGAGATTTCAAGCAAACAACCTCAAGTTTTCTTTCCAACTTGACTACTGAGTGAGAAGGAGGCAGAAAAGAAAGACAATTTGACGTTTACTTGAAGGCCTTTCGTCTACTCCGCAGACTCGAGTATTCATTCAAAGCCAGTAGTCATTTTTGCTGCTCGTCTGAATTGAATTTCTGTGATTAGATTCACGATCCACAGCGGGTGGAAACGAGAATGAGAGAGCAATTATTTGGATTACTCAACAGGAGCAATAATTAAAAGCAGTAAACAGAAAGATTATTAGCACACTCCAGCTGTTTATTTCTTGTTTAGCACACACGCAAGCGGCTAATTCTTCAGGGTGAATCACCAGAAGAAAATTTTCATATTTTCCTCATGGCTCTGTTACTGGAAATCTGTGCTATTCAAGTTCCATATCTCTCGTCCAGTATTAATGACGACAATACTAGCTACAACTACCTTATATGGTTATAATTCCATGTAAAGGATTACTAGTACAACGCAGACGTGTACAAGTAGTTTATTAGAGTCATTCAGTGACTTAATTAATGGTTTGTATTAGTCAAGAAAAGAACATGCAATGAACTAGTATATTGAGGGGTGGTGAAGATAGACAAGACAAGATGTCAAGGTGGCTTGTGCGCTTTCCAACACATACCCATAGCTCATACCTCCGTACTCATCCACACCTTTTTTGATGCCTCCCGGAAATTTCACCACGTCTCGATGTCGGCTATGACAACAATACCTTGTAAGTAAGGTGATTATGCGCAAAATAATGTGCAAATTTGATTGAATACACTTAATATCATTGTGTTAATGACGCCAGACGGTTTATTACTCGCTCAGGTGCATGATACTGATCATGATAAAATGACGCTTTGCCAGCGATGCACGTGTGAATGCTTCAGCAGTTCCTCGCACCCTCTCACACACACGCAAACATTCTAAATTCTATGGACTACACAGCACACAGGCTATCTGCGAGTCTGCGAGTATTATGGCTCACAAAGCATACCTACATTACTGGCGACGACGACCGAAATAGTTAAAGTAATGTGAATGAACCAAAGGTAGCTCTTCTTGCTGGAGGGTCTAATAAATTAATTCGTAAGGTTTATTTTTTGACTTCAATGGCAGGATAATAGGTAAGTAGTGAAAGCATACTTAAGGAAGGACGAGTCTTTTATATGCAGGCAGCGGCAAGCAAAAGTTCTACCCTTTCAAATTGTTCTTGTGTGGACCACATGAATCAAGGAGTTGATTTTTGTGCAAATAAATCACAAGTTACATTTATTGACTACTGATGCATTATTAAAATCTACTGTGGGGAGATTTAATGTGCCACAACTAGTCGAGGTAAGCAGTAATGCCTGGAAGGGAAATGAGTTACAGAAGGAGATGAACAACTTGCTATGCGGATTGCGTATAGTTGTGTGATTTCATAGCCCTCACATTATTCCTGCACTAGATAGGGACTCATCGGCGCTACAGCAGCTCCTCTACTCTCCTGCACATTTAATGCTTCTTCAACTGTCTTGAAGAATCATCTCTGGACGGAGCGTAATTATGTTGTACGTCAGTTTAATCTTAAATTATGCACACACATAAGAGCTGAGGGGAGGGAATCCTACTTGCCTTTTGTGCACGCACACGCACACATGTAATATGTCAGTCCGTCAGAGTATTTGAGCTACCAGCACCACTGTCAAGTAATTAATACGTTAATTTGAGGAGAAAAGCCACGTCTAATGTACATCGATGGGATTACAGACAGCCGCCTGGTCTGTCATAAAACCCTACTTCCTCCCCCCTCACCCGTCAGTAGTGTGTCAAGCTTTGAATACTGCAACGCAAGTTTGAAGCTCATTTGAATACCTGTATGAATATATTTTCTGAAGCGTTCACACATTTGATTGTGGCCAGAGGGAAGTGATGTCGTCGTCATCTTCGTCGTCAACTTACGTTCGGAGTTCCGTATATTCTACGTCACTTTTTTACCGTCCTTCCTCCGTGCTTGGCTGTCGGATTTGAAAAGGTGCTGAAGGCATTCAAGTAGCTACAATGTAAATGCATCACCTGGGAGAAGTATCTAGATGAGCACATTGCATTCAAGTCTCTCATAAAGGTAGTAATGACAGTGATGACCATGATGGTGCTCCATTTCGCCCTATAATCCTCGTCATATTTTTGATGAAAGAAAAATGGTTATGGTTGCAGTAGGGATTAATGGTGGAGTCTTTCAATAACGCGTCCACATGCCATTTCATTAGAGCATCTATTAGCATCCTATATAATAAGCACCGATCCTTACATTGCCAGCATAGCAGATTCCAACATGCAGACACATACTAAAAAACATCAAGAGCATACTTTTATTTTATTATGGGAAAACTCCCAAAAAATATGATTGGTTCTGGCTGGCATATTCTATTGGGGAACTCTCCAATTGGTTGGGCACGCCCCCCCTCATGGCCCTGCCCCCTTTCGACATAGTTATACGCAATGTCGGCGCAATCATCTGTGCTTCCGTGTTACCGTCATTACAAACATAGTTATCACTAGCATGTGTACCTACGCGAACCACTATCACACTTCTCACAAAACACTCTTCTGAACTGTTGAGCAAGGTTCACATATAAGTAATACATATTTCAAGCAACATATATTGCTGAAAGTTGGCCCCGGTCGCTCACTCTAACTTTGCTCGGTATATTATTTTGTCCGACCACGGCATGGGAGAAAGCTTTATCCGTGCTTGGACTACGCAAAGTTTTTTTTTAGATTATCTTCGGTAAAAAGTTTTGATTTCTGAGGTCATTTTAATGTATTGTTTGCTCTACTTCCTACG
>JAQIWI010000796.1:0-22689 GCA_034698825.1 Deuterosminthurus bicinctus | reverse complement strand
ATTACGCATCCGTTACTGTGCACGTTCGCGTTACGCTCAACGTCATCCCCATCCTTGATTGTGCATCTTGCCGTCAACAGCTTCGTTGCAATGCCAAAGGTTCTTTCTGAATGAGCATTGTTTCGTAGTGATTAGTATTTGGGCTGTCTGTACAGGAATGTCTGTGGGGTCAGTTTGAGTTTCAGAGAACTGGCCGGATTACCGGAGCTTTAAATTTAAGATAAATGCAATTCGGCTGGCATACTTTCTGTTTTACTGGAAAATGGTGACGGTAATTACCAAATTGAAATAAGAATGACACGGAATTAAGCTTGCTCTGTGTAAGTTTACTCGTCATAAATGTCCAAAACCGAAGAAAAATTTGCTGTGTTTTGCAACAAAGGCAACTCATTGTGTAAAAACTAAACATTGTGGCGTTGCTTTATCAGGTGATCACACAAGAAGCAGCAACTTTCAACACCGCCATTTAGAATTTTTTCCTAACTAGCAAGCAACATCCTTACAATAAAAGTCACAGCCACAGCCCCAATAAAGGCGGATGACATATTTCACGACACTTTACAGCATTAGCAACATTCTCTTGTGAGAGCTTTCAATTTGAGTACTATGTGCCATTGACTGTGTCACTCTATTGGCTAAAATCTGAGTTCAAAACATACAGTTGAGTCAATCCCTGTCTCTCTTCTCCATGTTATATTACTATAAGGACTATGGCATAAACTGGCCAATACAGAGCTCTGTATTGGCCACTTTATGCAGAGCCAACATTAAGCATTATGGATTCAACGATGTTTGTCATTTCCAACTGTGACCTTACAAAAACAAAATATCTGGGAATGTTCGTTGAAAGTCCCAAAAATACACCCCCATCCAGATATGTATTCTTATGGTTTGCAGCCAATTATACAATTCTCACCACCGTAACAATCGCAATACATCAACCCAAAACTAGGCTGATTTGCTTAAGAGCATTTACTTGACTTTGCTTTTTATTTCAACTGGGTTGTAAGACTTTGCTTTTAATTTCAATTGCATTTAATTTCAATGTTGAGTCTGAATGGGTGCATGTGAAATTACCAAATGACGTCAAAGCCTTTCATAGTTTCGTGGTTGAGTGCCAGTAAAGTAACTTTTGTTTTGAGATCATTTTGATAATTTCTACACAATTGAGCGAGCTCGGTTACAAAGTTGTAGCAGCCACCAGGGCAGGTGCTTTAAAGAGCTGTGTGTAGAAGCACTAAGAATCTCGGCTGGCTTTTCAGGCAGTCTCAATTGGTTGTCAGTAATGCTGGAAGGGACCCACCGTGCGTTCAGGCGCATTTTCCCCATGACCAGCTTAGTCACAGCGGTGTTGCAATGATCGTCAGGATACTGAATGAGCTTCAGAGCCATTATGCCACGTCTCTGAGCTGACTTTTTGGGCCGACTTGGACAATACTGGCCTCGACATTTATTAATTTAGTAACAATAGTTTGACACTGACTTTTCAGGCAATTTGAAATGGGCGATCTAGCACCACAGTTCATTCTTGTCTCCTAACTAGCAACTTAGTAACCACCGAAGATATAGTTCCTGTAGAAGCTGTTATTATTATATTGAGATACTTGACAGCATTAGCAACCAAGTTTCTGAATTTCCAGTCGAAGAGGTAAGTAGTATTCCTCCAGCAGAAGATTGGCTAAATTTAATGTAACTAAACGGCGTGAAAACTGACAAAATTTGAGGATTATGTGCGGGTGGCCTGATTGTTGTTTGAAGCACATTTTTAAGATTTCATTGATCTCAATTTGGAAATCGACCTTCGTCACAGCTTCAAAGTGATCGTCAGGATTCTAAATGAGCAAGGTTTCATACTAGAGCTTAAAGTTTCTGGGCCTGCTTTACAGATAGTCCGTCGATCAAGAAGCTTGAGAAGCAAATAAACTAACAAACTGACCCCTATGCACTCTTTCAAATTTGTTGTTGAGTTTTATTACAATTGATCTACTGTCAGTTTCGAACACGTTAGAAATCACGTACACAGCAGTGACATTATTATCCTTAGACTTTGTTTCAGTTAGCTTGTATTCTATTAAATGGCGAATTGGTACTCTAATGACGCTTGTGGACGCCTCTGGAGCGTCAGATTGTCAAATCGCGGTTAATTAGTCTACTCGCGGCAGGACGTAGGGTCTTCAGGGGGTTAATATTAATATGCTTTTGACTTCAGCTTTCTTGAACTTCTCAACAGTTTATGGTGTATGACTTATTTTTGCTGCATATTTTTAGTTCAAGCGTTGAACCCTGCACTTTATGTATCTGTAGTACACTTGACAGTTATTATGTATTGGAAAGTACTAAACGGCGTCGAAGCCCTACGTTTTGGGTGCTTTAGTTCAGGTGAAGTGATTGTTGTTTCGAGGTCATTTTTAGCATGATTAGGTGGATCACAAGCCTGAACTTGTGGATCCGAACAAAGACGGTGCCATCTAGTGAGTAGGGTTATTTACTTGTGAGGTTCTTCGGATACAACTGGTATAGGATGATAGTGTAGGTTGCGATAACACTAAGTATCTGTAAGAAATATTCAGAGCTTTCTCAAACTTTACGAACAGGAAGACTTTAGCAATAAGTGGTTAAACAAGAAAAAGTAATTTGTAGCCTGAACTTACACTTGTTATCGTCCCTCTGTTCACATTAACATAACCACAAGCCGATAGACTGAAATCCATCGTTCTGACCACCTGCTTAAAGTCAGTTACACTTCCTCCGTCACATTCCGAAACATACGAGGCTCTGAGGAGCAAATTCTTTAGCCTCTTTCCCTGGAAATGTGAAAATTTAAATGTGCAGTAAGATTAAAATTGGGAAGCAGCGACTTACATTTTGATACAATGCCTCTGCACAGTTCGCCAAAATAAACATCTCGACCATAGTGATGAGGAACCAGTATGCCATGCCAGTATTTTCAGTGGATTCCAATCCCTGCAGCAGCTTGTAGATATCCACTTTGATGTTCATAAAGTAAACCATGAGACAACCCACGAGCGTGCTGTATACTATCTGGACGAGAACGACAAATTGTGTTGCATTTGTGAATTCATCGTAAATATCAGCCAAGCTCATCATCATTTCCCGCAGCCTCCACAACCCAACATCAACACGCTGGATTTTTTCCCTCGGGGCAACCTGCAAGTCTTTCACAACATCCGTAGCCAGTCCCTTTACTTCCACATGTGACGCCAGCAATTTGATGCGATGATTGAGTGCATGGCCCAACCCAAAATAGTACGCGTAGCTGATGCAATTCACAATGTGGCAGTAGAAACCAGAAAGTCGTGTTATAACTATCGTAGCTCTTGTGTCTTTAGTCAGAAGAAACAGCCAAACTTGATCATTTTTTTCCAAGAAGGGGTCCATCCAGCTATGCATGTAGAAGCCGGAAGTTGCCACTGATACCCAGGAGGTGAGAAGAATCCAGAACACGACACTCTTCAGAAGGACCAAATAGCGCCATTTCGCCCCATCAATCTGGTTCCAATATGCCTCGTCGAATCTCAAAATCTTCTCGGTGCATCGAACGATGCTTGGCAGGAGAAAGAACCAGCTGAAGTGTACGAAATAATTCATCACTTCATGGATTATCATCAGCGCCATGCTCATGGAGAAGTCAAGACCTTGTTGCTTCAAATCGAATATGAGGCGTTTGATTATCTGTAACTCTGCTTGTGTACCAACCAAGCAGAATGCAGATAGAATTGCCGACCATAGCACGCCTAGAATTGAGATTGACTTCAGCACAGAGCCAGGCCAGTAGTTAAGTTTCAGTGGAAATCTTCCGATACAGCGGAAAAATATAAACCACCAGTACAGGGTTTTGCGATTAGCTTCGGACTCCATTGCAAATTTCAAGCAATAAAAGTGAAGTGTTTTCGAATTACGGACCTGTTGCTTTTGCACTTCAACATAACCAAAACTCTTTATGTTTGACCGGACGTTTCAGGGTGAAAAGTGCGTGTGGCTCAATTCTGGTCTTTCTATTACTATGTCATCCCGCTGAAAGTTAACAACATCTATCGACATTTTATTCAATTCAATTTGCAGTGGCACTGAGAAGTCAAATTCCAATACTACGAGGAACTACTTGAGTTTGAGTGGAATTTACAAAGCATTGGCACATACGGAGAAGATTATATATTGCCAGTAAATATTGACCTTCGCTACCTGAAATGAAGTTGTTTTAATGGAACTCGCTGAATATTGGATCAACATGTCAGACATTTGAACAAGGAGTGACACGACATGAACTATGGACTACGGACACATGCAATCATACGTAACAACTCTCACTTTCCTTCAGATTGATAAGACGATTGAATTTGTTACATTAGCTTCAATTGACACTTGAATTAATACAGTCGAATAGTATTCCTACTGAGTAGTAGTATTCAGTAAGTCATTGCAGCAACAACGTGGCCACTACTGTGACCCTTCCCTTGACATGCCAGAATTCCATCGTATCAACATAAATTAGTTGCAAATGAATAGTTTTCACCATTTTTAACCCCTGTCAATTCGATTGACCTGTGGCCCCCGAAAAATCAGGGTTTTCTTATGTCTCCGGAACGGGTGTGCCGATTTCGACATTTTTTTTGAATTGACAGATATTGATGAAAATGAACTGTCCAAGCAAACACTGAATTTCGTAATAGTTTTTGAAATATGTTCCAAAAACGTGAAATTTTGGTAAATAATTACCTGTAACTTTCGTTCAAAAATTAAAAACATTTTGCAACAGGTCATCTTCTACTATCAAACGTACAAAATTCGTCCAAATCGGTCCATAAATAGCTGAGACATCCATGAGTCTTTCCCAAAAACTACATCAAAAATCAACATTTTGATTAGTACTTCCGAGTAATGTAGGAGAAAGTAGTTGAGAGGATTAACAAATTTCTCTTGGTTCTTATACGACTTCATGGAACGGCAAACATCGGCAGATCGCAAGTGTAAGTAACAAGACATGATGATAAGTACTAAGAGGCATTGAGCTAGAGTACTGGGGACTACGGAGAGTTGAAGGACAAGTGCAGCAATGATGACAAATGTTCGAAATCATTGATGATTAATGATTAACGTGGAACTTCTGTAATTTTTTATGTACCCGGTCACAAAATAAACAAAAACAAACAGTAGAATGTTCAAGTTAAAAGTTCACAAGAGTGGGCTGTATGGTATTGTGTAATTTTTGGGTACCTATTCATAATAAAAAATTACAATATCTTAAAATGATAAACTCAATGTCGAATTTTAGGGGTTTCCGAAAGGGACCAACGATTGATTTTCTATGGAAGGATTTTACCTAACCGTTTTGATTTTTTGAAGGGATCCCCAATGCCAAAAACGAGTTTATTGTTTTCGTCTTTTAATCATTGTAGAAATCTGTCGTTTGAATTGCAGTGTGCGATACTTAATCGACCATGCATACCTCCACCATCACCTGAAGGTTATGAATCGGATGAAGAAACGACATTCCCTGGCTCCACGCGAATTATGATCTTTATGAGAAGCATGGCTCGGATTACGACTTACGATCGGGAGGTATGTCAATTCTACTTGTTAATAATTTCATCGCTAAAATAAAGCTCATAAAAAAGCAATCTGTTGTTGTTTGTGCAATAATTCCCTAGGTATAGCACGCACATACTCTCTTTCTTTCTAGCCCCCTTACTACCAAATCGTATGTATGGAAGTCCCACATACGAACGCCTAGCCAGATCTGCAAATAGTCATTTATATTTTAATGGCGAAAACCTATTAAATTGAACTGGATTTAAGTAAAAGGGTAGTAAAAATCGAAGGAATTTCCCTCATCGTCTTATTTATCACCACCAATATTCTTGGTGGCCAGCGTACGTGGGGTACTGACCCCATCAACTATTAACACCTCTGTGAGTGTGAGGGGGCTGTTCCTGTCGTCAAGATCTATGGATTGAATCCATTGCTATAGATATCTAGAAAGTGACATCTGCATAACAATCTTAAGCAATCTGCACTATTATCTGCTTGACTAGTACTTGTATGCTAGTTTTGACGAAGGCTTAAGCTTTTTTTAATCGTTTGGTTAAAGTCAGTTTCCTTCTACTAAACAAAATGCACTTACAAATGTAAGTATAGGTTTGAAAGACTAATCTACGTGAATTTCCTAAATTCCGCGGTAATATTTGAATTTTGTCATTGGAAGAAGCTAAAATTGTGGTTTGGATTAACTTATTTAGTATATTATTCTTGCAAACCGATTATTTGAAAGATTCGTACCGAGAATTTTCTTTTAAAAACATTTTTTAAATTTTTCGAATGAGCTCGAAAATGCACGCACGAGCCTGAAAATGCTTAAATGAGCTCGAAAATGCCGAAAACGCTTTAAAAAGCCTTCAAATTCAACCGAAATTATTATTTATTCTTAATATCCTGCTTTCAAAATCCTTCATTCCTGCGGCATTTTGGGCAGACATGTATTTTTGTCCATCCTTAGACATACCAATCAGCTTCAGACAGACCAGCCGTATAGCCAACCGAGTGGAATTATTTTCCTAAAGAGTTTCAGCTTCTTTTTTATTGTCCCACGAAATATTAAATGTATGCAATCAACGGTCAAGTTAATTCCCACCTGTCCTAGAATCAAGTATTGTATGTCAGAATAATCAAACAACCGAAATACAAATACAAAATTGAAGATACAAAACAAACAATTATAAACACGCTTGGTTGTGTTATGCTGCAACGTATTATACAAGATTTGCTCCACAGGTCAGTCACCAATCGGTCAAGTCTGGTTGTAAGCATATACAATGATAAATGGGCAGAGAAACCATTTGGCTTAACGCTAAACATAGCCCAATATAAAATTTAGTCAATATTAAATTTCGTGTGACCTCCAGCCAGAGATGTGTAATCCAGGATATACAGGAATGGGATTAAGGATTTGGAATAAATTTCTCAAAATCTTGGATTAGAAATATGGAATATGAAATAAAATTAAATTTGACGGATTAAAAATTAGGAATGTGGATTATTTATTTCAATTGAATGGATTAAGGATTACGGAATAAAATTAAACGCTGACACTCGGATTAAATTCTGGATTATTTCACCATAAAATCAAACAGCTATTGCTAGGAAATAACATTTAACATCTAAAATCAACAAAAAAAGGCGAAAATATTAGAAATTTCTATTTATTTTTAAAAAATCCAACTGCTTGAACAAATCATCCGATAATCTGTTCCTCTTGTCCATCATAATGGAACCTGCACAGCTAAAGAAGCGCTCAACGGGTGCAGAAGATGGCAAATTTGTATTGTGTTTTAAAAACAGACTACGAATTATTTTGTTATTATCAGGGCAACCCAGGAGCAGAATGAGCACATTTGAGCATAATGCATTTGCCACCCTGAAACCCCGGGTTAAAACGTTTTCTCTATACCTGAAAACCACAAAATCCATTTTTTTATTGTCATCATGAATGCAAATTTTTACTTGCATAAGCATTCAATTCAAATGGAACTACGTACATAAAGTACAGCCGTCTTTTAGAACAGATGATGCTTTCATATGTGGAGGCCCTGCTTTGGAATAGATTGTTGGATTAACGACTGCAATGAATTTCTGGAATAGGAATATTGGATTAATAAGTTGGATCTTCGTGGATTAGAAATAGGAACATGGATTGTTTTCCCATCGCACCTTGGAATAGAAATTGGATTAGGATTAATATTCCTTTCGGAATATTCCTAATCCTGGAATATTTTATTCCTGGATTACACATCTCTGCCTCCAGCTCGGTGGGGAAATTGCGTAGTTTTCACATCGTCTCTAAAGCCAACGGCATTCGCCGTCGCTAAAAACTGCCGTTATTTAGTTGGAATTTCTTGCAATTAACTACGAAAGGTTCCTAATAGAGGAATTTGTTCCTCTATTAAGAACCTTTCTAATAGTTCTTAATGGCCGCAATATCCACACCTTTCTACTGGCCCAAACCAATACCTGTCACATTTTAAGAGTTTTTATTTCAATTATATTGATTCAAACGAATATATTTCTTTACACGTGTCGTGAGCGATAGAAACTTGGTAAATTTCGCCCATTCTCATCCCCATCAAAGAACCTTAATACAATTAAGATCTAATGGCCAAGAAAAATTCTCCATCTACGATTTTTACGTAAGCTGTTATTACTGCGAAGCTAAATTCTTCGTGTTCTAGCATTCCTATAAAAGCACACGGCCAGAATCCAATGCATTTATTCCTCACACAGTCAAAATGTGGACTCAACGGAATGTAGTACATCAAATTTTCGCCAAGTATCTGAACGGTGCGGTAGGGAATGTGACAAAGCAAATGGTTGCACCCAGCTACAAGTATTTCAAACTTGGTGGCATCCTATATATTTATCCAATTTCTGTAAATGTGAGCTCTCAAATTTGTGGCTGGAAACGATCCAAATTTGCCAAATGTCTCAATGTCCTCTGGCTGTCTTTGGCCATAGGGAAAGCTCTTCAGCTTCTGTACAAGTTGCCGTTTATGAAGTCAAAAGATGAAATGGCTGTGGTTGTTTTGACTGCCGTGTACACTGCAATTTTCACATTTGGAATATTGTTCAACTTTGACCTTTTTCAAAGTCATGCATAAGAGACAAAGATTTTGTTTAATTCTCTAAAATTTCCATCGCGGGCCCAACCAGTAAAGAAATTCATTGTCAAATTTTTAACCCAAAAACTCAGTCTACTTGAGCTGGTGATTGTGTGCGTTCCGTTTGGAATTAGCATTCTTTTTCCAATGCTCTTCCTAACTGTGCTTGTATTTCCTCATTGGCCCATCGCTCTAAGTACACTTATGCCTCGTCATGAGAGCAATTTTAGCTGGATTTGAGGGATTTTGATCACACTTGATTATCTATCCTTGTGTCTTGTACAATTCACCACCTTGTTTCTACTTTTCTTGGAAATGGGACTTCAGATGATTCATTTGGATTTTGAGCCTACAATCATACACGCAAAATTATGGTGTAGACAATTGAAAATATATAAAATAATTGCTTCAATTAATAACTAAATTGAAATAATAATGATTTGCCTACGCAGGTCCAAAGTAGTTGGCTCTCCATCCAGACTCTTGGTACATTTTGACAATACTTTCAAAATTTTTCGCTACTACCAACCAAGTGATTGTCACCCTATGCAACCGGGGATTCTATTTTGTTACTCAACCTCTAAAATATTCATGGTCGCCAAATCGTTTGATTATCTGTGGGATTGAAGGTTAGGGTCATAGTAGATGACACGTTTCGCCATGGCCCCTCAGAACCCCCCCTGTGGGGGGAACGGACAACTGAATTTCTCGTCGGCTGCTCCAAAACCGGATTTCTGTCCAAGATTAGTCCTTCATTTATCGACCAAATGAGCTGCAATTTGGTACACACAATCTAGAAGCAATTCTAGGGGGGACGTTTTTTACCGCATCGAACAATTCGCAGTACAAAAAAAGTTGTGAACTTCCAAAGTCGCCTCAGCGACACGTTTCAAAAATATGTAATTTGATTGTTAATTCAAATTAAATTGTTAGATGGTACCACCATAAACAGTTAGAACAGTCAAAATGGAACAGTTAGTATTCATCCTAACACCAGTTACCCGGTTTGACCTGTGAACCCCGAAAAATCGGGGTTTTTGTGTGTCTCAGCCATCTCTGGTATGGTTTACATGAAATTTGGCTTTATCGATGGAAAATCAATAGGAGCACAATGCCATTTTTCACTTTTTTGAATTTGGTATTTTCACTAAAATTACAGCTAAATACGTACCCAAAAACCATATGTTTTTATGGAAGTTGCATGTTTTTGAAACGTGTCGCTGAGGCGACTTTGGAAGTCCACAACTTTTTTTGTGCTGCGAATTGTTCGATGCGGTAAAAAACGTCCCCCCTAGAATTGCTTCTAGATTGTGTGTACCAAATTGCAGCTCATTTGGTCGATAAATGAAGGACTAATCTTGGACAGAAATCCGGTTTTGGAGCAGCCGACGAGAAATTCAGTTGTCCGTTCCCCCCACAGGGGGGGTTCTGAGGGGCCATGGCGAAACGTGTCATCTACTATGACCCTAACCTTCAATCCCACAGATAATCAAACGATTTGGCGACAATGAATATTTTAGAGGTTGAGTAACAAAATAGAATCCCAACGTTCTAAAGGGTGGCCCAGAGGAAGGTTTACACTTTCGAACCTGAATAACTTTGAGAGTTTTGAAACTGTAGACATGATGGGTACCAATTCTGAAACTAGAGTATTTGAGTAATGTTTTGTTAAAACATTCATAAAAATCGGTTAAAAAATGGCTGAGAAAATCACACCCCCAGAAAAAATTTGATTTTAACATATAAATTAAAGGGGCGTGAAAACGCCATTTTCAAAATTTTGAACGCCTATATCTCCTAAAATAATGATTGCAGAGACATGTGGAGCACATTGGCCGAAAGCTGAGAGTTCAGAGAATGTGTCTCAACAGAAAAAAGATGACCTCAAGAGGGAACCCAAAATTTCAAAAATCGAGGCTGTGATTTTTGAAATTTTGGATGACCTCTTAAGGTTACCTTTTCTTTGTCGGGACATATTCTCTGAACTCGCAGCTTTCGAACAATGTGCTCCACATGTCTCTGCGATCATTATTTCGGGAGATATAGCCGTCCAAAGTTCATTAAATTACTAAAAAGCTAAAAACGCATTTAAACACATGTTAAAATCAAACTTTTTTCTGAGGATGTGAATTTCTCAGCCATTTGCTGACCGATTTTAATAAATGTTTTACCAAAAAATTACTCAAAGACTAGTTTCAGAATTGGTACCCATCATGTCTACAGTTTCAAAACTCTTGAAGTTATTCATGTTTGAAAGTGTAAACCTTCCCCTGGGCCACCCTGTATTCAGTCGCATGCTGTTCACTGGTAAAGTGGCAGTCCTCTCATCTTCCATCTTGGGTACACACTACGTCATCACACACATTCACTCCGGCTGCTAGTTTTACTGGTCGTGTTCAGCGTAGCAAGCATTCAAACAATTTTATTTTGTATTGTGTCATGCCGAAGACTGTTCCAAGTCCCAAATTGTTGAGGCACTTGGAGTCTCATTGGTAAGGAAATGGTGAATAGAGCACTGAATCGTGAGAATCAGTGTTGCATTCAGGAACATTGCCATATGGAAATTTTCGAAAATTTCCGGGAATTCCCAGGAATTTTCCTCACATGCGGAAATCTTGCCTGCGTAGATTGCAGGAAATCTTAATGGGCACCTTATGGAAATCCATGGAAATCTAAACTAACACATTTATACTTCCAAAATGTTCGTTTTTTAGCTACCTTTTAAACTTCCAAGCAGCTGTATATAATTCTAGAAAATCTTGCATACATGCAAATTTGTTAGCCACGTTTCACAGCACCTCTATTTTAAAATCTGAGTATGAAAAATTAAGGTAGATAAATCACTGGAAAGACATTTGAGGCCAACCTTCCAAAAAATTGACAAGAGTTGAAGGAATGTCATTTGTCACAGTATTAAAATACGAAAATAAAGAGTTCAAATCTCAACCGCAGAGGCTTCCAATTAAGATTCTATTAATAACGACCAGTATAGCGTCCCTCACTGTTCAAGAAGATCCACCTCAACCAAAAAAGGAGCAAGCTACCTCTTTGAATTAGCTCTTCAGTTTCTGAGCCAAATTTGATAAAAAAACTGATTTAAGAATCTTTCTACAACATATGTATGGTATGAGATGGGGTTAATAAAAGTTAGTAAGTTCTGTCTGGACCATAGATTCCCACTGATTTCCAATAAATTCCCATGATTTCCATAGATTTCCGGAAACCTTCCGAAAATTTCCAAGCCATTTTAGATTTCCGGGAATCATGCAACACTGGTGAGAATACTCAGGAAATCAAATTATGGCGGAGGCAATTGGCTGCAATGCCAGCTGTGGGTATTAGAGACGGGGGATTCCGTCACACGAGTAGTGTTTCTGTTGTCATTTTTATGGATTTCTTTATCACCAGCGTCATTTCATTGCTTTTAGTATAAAAGTTTATTGTGGTGTACGCCAAAGGCTTGAAGGGTCCATGTGTATAGTGTGCAGGGAATTCCATTTAGCTTTGTCATATGTCATGCCTGAAGTTTCCAATCACTCTGAAGCATTTTCTTCTCGTAGAATGACTTGTATTAAAAGTTTTAAAAGCAAGGGTAATTTGCAATTTGTACGTATTGTGTATGGAATGACTACTAAGTAGTTAACTGGTGCTGAGGAGTGTTTGCTAAAGGGTCGTGGTTTAGATTACGGCCAATATGGCACTACTACTTTCTCCTAAGAAGCAACATAGTAGCCACAAATCCGACCGTCCCTATAGAAACGGCTGCTATATTAAGATACTTTACAACATTAGCAACATTTTCAATTCCTAACTACCTCAGGTCATTATATAAAAATAATTAAATGTCAACAATAATTAAGACGGTTCCCTTAGTTTTGTAAGCAACGAGGTACTTTAATTGTCTTCAGGTCATACTGTGGTAAACAACTTTGTACCCAAATGTTTGTTTAATCATAAGAAGCCTTGGAGAAATAATTAAAAACAAAGCCGCAGTTGCCTAACTGTTTGATTTTAATTTTACATAAGTACCTTAAAATTATTCCAAGATCAAGGTACCACAAGCTTGTGCTGTATTAAAGCGAAAAGTAGTCGAATCGCAGCCACAGTTCAATCAAGTTATACTTTTCTGGCTACACAGAATGGCTCGAAAGGCCCGAGGCGGGCAAAAAAGAATCCAGTTTGGAGTTCAAAAGTACAAAATCCGGATCAAATCAGTTGACCAAGATAACAACAGTCCAAAAGACTCGAAGAATTACAAAATTTTCGGCATACCTCTAAACTTGATAAGCCAACTGGCATCAAAATGCTTCAGTTTGGTCTGCTGGCACTGCTTCACCTTCTGTCTCGTTCCAATTGCAACAAGCAAGGGCTCCATGGAACTGGACGACGACGACAACAAGCTGGTACCCTCTACTGGCTTCAGACGTGTCTGTCATTATATTGTCGTCATAATGTTGGTCCTTGATCAATCCTTCAAATTCATAGTGAGCGTAAATGAAGTGATAAATCAGCCGTTGTACAATATCAACACAATCTTCTGTCTGTTTGCGGTCTCTGCCTTCATCTTGATTTGTGGGATTTCTGTAGGAACTCTGGTGAGACCACAAGAAACTATTGACTTGATCAATAGCTGGCCCAATGTACTTGGCCATCTTCGTGATTGCACCGGTGAGGAGTATTCTGCTTTCGGAGAACTTTCCAATGCATTCAAGATAATAGCCTGTGCTCTTGCCCCGTTCGTTTTTGTGACTGTGTACACCTTTGGAGTCATCCTACTGCCGTCAGTCCGATTGCCCTTCTTTTACTATGTCCTCTTTGAAACCCATATTTCCAATGGCTCAATCCCATCTATTTGGCTGAGAATATTCTTTAGCCCTTTAGAAATAGTGGCGTGGCTGCTTCCATTAATGACCACGATCCTGGCGGCTAGTGTACTGGAAACGAGCATAAGTGTATTGAGAACTCAAATCGAAGCTTCAAGGTAAAATTGTCGTTTTAAAGAAATTGCTGACTGGATTGATAGTACATGCTGTCTTGAATTGCAGAAATATTCCAGTAAATAACCTCTCAGATCGTCGTGTAGTGGAGCGGCTTCATATGTGTACTGAAGTGTACAACCGGATTCTGAATCCTTGGTACAAATTCATCGTACCGCAAGCACTTTTAGGGGCTGGAGCGATGATAACGGTTGCTCTTTATATTAGCATTCGGCATACAGAACTTCCAATCTTGCTGTACATATTCTTTCCATATCTTGCGATTGTTGTGGGCGCAGTCGTGTTTTCAATGTGTTGGGATGGAATTGTTGTGCTGAGAGCATCTGACGATCTTGTCAATACACTTCGATCTACGGCTCCGGCGTACATTCTCCGGCTGGCTCCAACCGAGCGGGCGTATTGCATGATGCGAGCCAAAGGAACTCGTCCCAACTTCTTTCACATTGGAATATTCTCTGATTTCTCCTTCGATGTTACGATTGCTATCGCTGAAGAGATTCTCAATCAATTGCTGTTCTTGCTATCTCTGTAAGCTTTTGCTTAACGAAGCCTCACGTAAAGGCCCATCACATCACCATTTAACAACTCATCACTTCCTGCTTGGACGAATCTGACTTAAAGAGCCGTAACTTTGACTGCTCAGTTGAATCACTTCGTATATTCATAATCAAAGCACTTGACATCACCTAACTATCCCATCCAAATTACATAAAAATATTCAACTATCAAAAGCAAGCACTTGGACTCAACAAGAACTAATACAGTAGAAACTGTGGTAATGTAAACAATCAGGTACTTTAAGGCGTTTTGAATAGTAAGATTTCAGCTTATTCTGTAAACAACCTCGTACCTGAAGTTTTGTTTAATCATGCCAATCATTGGAAAAATAATTAAAAATGAAGTTTCAGGTCTTTTTGTTTTTAATTTTACTGTTTTAATAAAAGTACCTACGAATCTTTCAAACTTCAAGGTTCTAGAAGACTCCGCTTTATTTTTTGCGAATAGCATAGTTATCAACTCATCAACTCGCTGCCACAATTCTACCAGGTAGTAATTTTCCGGCCAGAACAATGGACAGAAAGGCTCGAGGAGACCGTTAAAGGGTCCAGTTTCGAGTTCAAAAGTACAAAATCCGGATTAACTCAATGGACCATGACACCAACACTTGAAAAGCTCCAAAAAGTCAGAGATCGCTCGGCGTTCCCCTCCACCAACTAGTCAACTGGCATCAAAATCAAAATCCTCAGTGTTTTTCGTTTCAAACACGCTTTTCCAGTTTTTGATTTACCTCCGACTTAAAACTGCAAAGATTCCACTTGTATGTTTGCATTTAAAATTACTTAACGGCGTTGAAGGCTTGCAATCTTTAGTCGGATCTACGTAGTGTGGTCGATCATGCGATTTGCGATTGGTCATTCGGACTTTCATTGTTTTCGCGCGTATCAACGACTAGGTTCACTGAATACATGACATATTTTACTGCAATTGGCTCAGTGCCATTTGCTGTTGAAAGCGCCGGCACGCACAAGCGTCACGACTTTTTCCGCTTGCGCTATCCCGTAGTGAGACTAGCCATTCCACATATTTTAGCATTAAGTTTCCGTGTATTGGCAAAATCTTGAGACTCTTCAGAGGTGTGGCCCATGAGTTTTTAAAAGCCCGCCCAACCCGAAGAAAATTTTGCTTAAAAAAGCCCACTGATGCCCAGCCCAGAATTTTTTTCGCAAGCATGGGCGCCCGTGGGCGTCCATGCCATCGCTTTGCCCGCCCAAAAAAGCCCATGGGTGCCCACGGGCTGCCCATTTGTGCCAACCATTATCTGCAAAAGCTCATTTTCATGTTTTTTATACAAAATTATACAAGAATATTTTTGGATTTTAGTACATAGCACTATTGCTAAAACTAATTTATGAGCTGCTGATAGCATTAGATTGCCACTCAAACAGGTCATGCCAACTCTTCGCATCAAATCAACAGTCATATTGTGACTTTCAGCGCAAAATAATTAAAACTCGAATGACCAACTACGCTGAAAGCAATGACGAGGCAAGGCTTGTAGAATAAGCCTTGCGACTTATTCTACAAGCCTTGTGACGAGGGGAAAAAATGGCACTGGCTAAAATACGCGACATTAACCGAAAATTTTCACACTGTGAGCTGAGAACGGGCGCCCATTGCCCATTTAATACCACGTGAGCGCCCATCGCTTGCCCATCCCAACCAGCGCCCGCCCACTGTTTGCCCATTTTTCGATGACAATGGGCATGCCCAGCCCATGCCCATGGGCATGGACTGGGCCGGGCTTGCCCATGGGCATCTCCCATGGGCCACACCTCTGAGACTCTTGATGGATTTGTTGGAATTCAGTTGAAGTATTAATTTTTGTACTTCATTTGTATTTTTAAACTAATTTTAATCGGAACAGTTTTTACGAAATAAAGGCTTACATTTCCAAATGGCTCTTGCAAAACGCTTTGCAAGAACTTACATCTTTAACATTGGCGTGCAAATTTTTTCATTGTTTTTCATGGAGACTCTTGTATAACTTAGTCAGCAAATCAAATCAGCTGGAAGAATTGAAGCTTCTATGCGCTCAAAGGTATTATTCACGCGAGATCGATGAATTAAACAAAATTGTAAGTGTATCAGCTTTCTTAAAAAGCTGTAACACACATGATTGAAATCCAAGTGACAACTACTAGCAGTGAATAACTTTTAAACGCGAGTCGACAAGTCAAATTTGTAAAATACAGTTTCTTGTGCAGCCTTTCTCATGAGCACATGTACTAAGAATGAAGATTTTTTCTGATGCCCAGCATTTGCAGAGAATTCCAACGTTTTTGTTGAGGTCAAGGAGTGGTTAAGGATATAAGCGTAGAGTAAGTTGAACGATATGTCACGCTGATACGTGACAGCTATTGGTGTCTTGAGGACAAATGATGAGGGACTTCAACGCCACTGGACAGCTTCCCTTGAAAAGCTCCAACTAGGGCAACAGATAGAAATTACCCGCAGTAAAAACCAATGATTTATTTTACTAACACAGTGAAAGCTAATAAAGCAAACACGAATTAACAAGTTTTTGTAGCGAGAGTCCACAGGTAGGGTTTTGTATTCGTTTGCCGAGCGAAGGTGGAGCCCTTTACCGGAGGTTTTGCTAACTTTCCAGAAGAAAATTGTGTGGTCGGTTTGCCTTTACAATTAAAACTAAACGCTACTTTGGTGTTCGAGACGGTCTTTGTCATCCGTAACGGATAATGAAGCAGACTTTGACGACTTTTACCTACCCATTCTGTAGGGACGACCGCCATAACGAGCTTATTAGGCAGTTTGCGTTTTCAATCGTAGTAGATATAGGTACGGAATTGTTTCCGTTGCCGCAACCGTTTTTTTACATGGTTTGTCATAGAAATTACAACGATTACGAGACTCAAATAACGATTGTTGATATTACGGGGCACAGCGGAAACTCCCTAATAGGGAGTTGCCAGAAACGCAACTTTTTGTATACCTTCCCATGCTTTACTGGCGGGGTCAAATGTGCTCCAAGACGGCATATGGGTCCGAATGAGAACAGATTTAACAGTTGCTGTATCACTTTACTACTCCGTAACGGTAGGCACTAGAAATCTGAAATTGTTACAGTAGGTAGCCTTTCAATGGTGTAAGCACCAGGTTCCTAAAATTTCCAGTTTTTTTAAATATCAAAAAACCTATGTATGCAGATTTATGGACAACCCTGTGTACTACAGGATTTATGAAAATTTAGTCCTTCGTTGCAAGAATTTCCGAGTTAAGTTAATCAATCATAGACTTGTCTCTTTCCGCTTAGCGTGGTAAACCGCAAAATGAAAATGTACAGGGTGATGCCTAAGTCACACAAGTTCTGTCGCATCTCTCTCAAGTGCACTAAGAGGTAAGTGCTTGAAAAACAATTCACGAAAATTTTATAATGAGTTTGTTTTTGTTAGTTCCTAAATTTGTAGAAAATTGGAAAATCGGAATTGGATTCGGTAAAAATGAAGGATATCCGATTGTATTCGAATTTAAATCCGAAAAATGCTACTTCAGTTTATTCAAATCGGAATCTGAATTGAAAAACTACAAAATTTGAGTATTAGAATTCGAACTGCAATCGAAAATTTTCCGATTGACAGCCTTGTTATGAATACGAATTTTAAAGCAAATAGTATTAAATTGAAAACTGAATTGAACTCCTTCACAAGGAGGCACAACTGGCGGTAGATTTTCAGGAGCTTTTGGTCCGGCTGACTACCAAACTTTATCTGAACCAAAAGATAACTCCATCCCTCATTATTCGAAGCCAAGTCTAACCTCATGCTCTTTAGCAAATTCAAAGTTGGGAAGACAGAGCAAAGATTGAAGCATGAAAACAACACGCCACAGTTGGCATATGACAGGGTGTAGTAAACTTGGATTGGTGTACATGGGAGAACATCAAGAACTGTGACAGTCCCGTTAGATTCAAACTTCCCGTTAGAAATCATTTCAAGAACCACGCTGCCCAGAACGCAGGTGTATCTGGCGCGACTAAGTATACCAGTCCAACGAGCAGCGCATCAATGTTCATCGCTTAACGAAATCCAATCACAAAGGAGATCTCATTTTTTGTAAGGAAACCATTACGGGCGTTTAAGAGAAGAGCTTTGGCTAAAATCAGTAACAAAAAATAAAACTACATTTTCCAAGGGTGCGATAAGCAGTGTCATATGGTTAACCTGTAGTTGATTGGAAGAAATTGATGTAGCGTCCCATGAAGTCTGGTAGTCTCTCACGTTTCAAGTAGTTTTGCCGTATACAGCCACAAACAAAATGAAAAGTGAATTGTGTTATAATGGCTGTATAGTTTCTTCCATTCTTGCACGGTGTCGTCGTGGTATGCGAACCAAGAGCGAAGAGATAAATGTATGACGTGTACAAACATCAAGAAGAAATGAATGGACCAGAGAAGAACCTGCCAAGGACCTGATATGCTCCTCGGAGCAAGCTCGGTTGGAAACCATTGAAATGGCGCAACCTTGGTTATATTAGAAACTGAAAATGCTCCTTTCATGCAATCAAGCGTGAGCGTATCACTACTTGCAAAAGTCTTGGGCATTTTGGGCACAGTTTTATACAAAACTGGACCAAATGTTTACATTGAGCACAGTTTACTCCAAGAGCTCTGTGCTAACTCAAGTCTTCAGTGTTTTGTCCTCGAAATTTTCGGGCAACTTAATTAATGATAAGTAGGCTAAAGATAGGAATGTAATGGATAGGGACGGAAGTAAATTGTGCCCTTTGCATGACAACGTCGAATTACGTAGCAAAATGAAAACGTGTTGTTTTAAACTGACAGGATTTGATGCCAGGTAAGATAAATTTCAGGACGGGCTGGCATATAAAATGGCAAGCCACTTATTTTCCTGCTGATAACAGCTTGCGGACAAGCAAACAGTCCGTTGTAAATTTCAGTAATAAATGATAATTAAAACGAAATGCCTATTATGACAAAATCCTTTGTTCTCAATAAATAGACTTGTTGTAATGGCTAAAGCTCCAGCTAATAAAGCGATTGATTTTAATTGACAGTTCTAAGGCCTTTTCCAAGTCCGTTCATATGAGGTTTGGTTTTATGTCTCAGGACTGCCAATATTTTAGCTTCCTAATGCTAAAGGAAACGACACCGACCTTACAACAAAAGCTCATTACGGTATACTGCAATCAATTTTGTGCCCTTATTATTATATGAATTGAGGTATTGTCCTACGCACGAAATATTCCTTGGTGGCGCCACTGAGCAACATCATTACAACAAAAGTCACAGCCTCAATAGAGACGGATGCCATTCTTTACGACACTTTATACAGCATTAGCAACATTCTCAATATACATTCCCAAGAATTACAGCATAAAGTGGCCAATACAGAGCTCTTGTATTGGCCACTTTATGCAGAGGCAACATTTAGCATTATGGATTCAACGGTGTTTGTCATTTCCAACTGTGACCCTACAAAAACAAAATTTCTGGGAATGCTAGTAAAAAGTCCCAATAATACACCCCCATCCGGGTAGTATGTATTCTTATGGATGCCACGCCGGTTTGCAACCAACAATACAATTCTCATCACCGTAACAATGGCAAATCGCAATACATTAATCCAAAACTACGCTGATTTGCTTAAGAGTCTCATAATATGGAGATGTATTTGCTTGACTTAGCTTTATATTTCAACTGGGTTGTAAGAATTTTTTTGTTTCAGTGGACAAGAACATACTGGCAGGATTATAAATGGATACTTCTGAAATTAACAAATGGCGTCAAAGTCTTGCATAGTTGGGTGGTTGAGTGCCAGTAAAGTAACTTTTGTTTTAAGATCATTTTGATAATTTCTACATGATTGAGCTCGTTAGTAAGAACGAGCTCAGTTAAAGTGTCGTAGCAGCCACCAGGGCAGGGGCCTTAAAGATCGGTGTATTGAAGCGCTAAAAGAATCCTGGCTGGCTTTTCAAGCAGTCTCGATTGGTTGTCAGTGATTAATGAGTAATAATGGAAGGTTCCCACGGTGCGTTCAGACGCATTTTCCATAGGACCAGCTTAGTCACAGTGTTGTTTCAGCTATCATCAGGGTTCTGGATGAGCTTCAGCGCCGCTACGCCACGATTCTGCGCTGGTTTTCCGGGCTGAATTGGCTAATACTGGCCTTGTCATTAATAATTTAGTAATAATAGCTTGACACTGATTTTTCAGGCAATTTGATATGGCGATCCAGCACCACCGTTCATTCTTGTCTCCTAACAAGCACAGCAGTAACCACGAAAGATATAGCCCATGTAGAAGCTGTTACTATTATATTGAGAGACTTGACAGTATTAGCAACATTTTGAACATAAATTCCAATACCAATCAGCCATGATGTCTCCAATACAGAGCCACCATTTATCATTTTTGATACAACTACTCTAGGCGATTCCAAGTTTAAGCTTAATGCAATGCAGTGCTCGTTGAAAGTTCAACTACCGATAATGCACTTTCCCCACCCAAATGTGATTTTTCACCTGGAATTCGCATTTGATGGCGTGACAAATACTTTATTAAATCAAGCGCCTCACATCCAACGAAGGAATTGAACGGCAATTTCAGCGCTTATTGTTATTAACTTTGACTGAATGCCTGGGTAAAATCTCCCAGTGAATTAAATAACAGTTGAGACAATGAATGCCTACGTATATTCCTGTAAACTATGGCATATGTTGCTGCCATAATTACCGCCTCCTAGTTGTTTATCTAGGAGTCAATAGTTGAATTCCTTGATCTCATCTAAAGTCTAGAATAGTCTAACTATCTTATTTAAAGTCAGTCTGTTCTAACCCACTACCCTTTCAAGTCGTACTTACAATACGCTCTAGTGGGACATGAACTGTCGCCTTACTTCAATAAACTTGAGCAATCGCTAATAATGATTAGCTGGTCCTTCGACTGCCGCCATTATTGACATTGTCGAACATTAATGTCCCAACAACATTTTTTTTAAACTGAATGTTTAATATTTTTTACTTAAATTTAAGCATCTTAGAAAGCACAAATTGATCACTGAACGATTAAATAAATTTTTTTTTGGTAGTGCCAATTCTTCTCAATTAGCCCGATGTTCTACCATCTTCTGGGTCGTTTTGACACCTTCCCGTTTCTATTTCTATCATTTTGCAACAAAAGTAAAACAAGCCAGAAACTTTAAAATTATGAAAAGAACTTGTCTAAACTTTTCGAAATTGTGATTAAATGGTGTCCTTAAAATTCAGATGGAGATGGGAAAACTTACAGTGGAGTGGAAACAAAGTTCTTTGTTGTTTTTATTTCTCATTACTTGTACAACATGAGTGTGCTCACTTTTGATGAAGTTTCCAGTGAGAGAACAGAATACATGAAAACGCCAGAACCTTTTGAGTTTTAGAAAAAAACATCAACCGTCGTTATTATCATGCAGAGATTGACTCAAGTTTATGAATGCCCGGACGAAGAAGTGACCTGTCGGCATATTGGTTTGATTACATTGACCGTAACTAAACGGCGTGAAAAACTGACATGATTCGAGGATTGTGTGCGGGCGGCCTGATTGTCGTTTGAAGCACATTTTTAAGATGTTATTGATCTCAATTCGGAAATCAACCTTCGTCACGGCGTCAAACTGATCGTCAGGGTTCTAAATGAGCAAGGTGTCATAGAGCTTAAAGTTTCTGGGTCTAAAGCAGACAGGTGGTCAGTTGATCAAGAAGCTTGAGAAGCGAATCAAGTAACAAACCAACCCCTATGCACTCTTTCACATTTGTTGTTAAGTTTTCTTATAATTGACCTACTGTCAGTTTCGAACACGTTAGAAATCACGTAAACAGCAGTGACATTATTATCCTTAGACTTTGTTTCAGTTAGCTTGTTTTATATTAAATTGAGAATTGGTACTCGAATGACGCTTGCTTGTAGACGCCTCTGGATCGTCAGATTGTCAAATCGCGGTTAATTAGTCTACTCGGGGCAGGACGAAGGGCCTTCAGGGGTTAATATGCTTTTGACTTCAGCTTCCTGGCACTTCTTAGCATTTCATGCAGCATGACTTAATTTTGCTGCACATGGTTTAGTTCACGCTTTGAACCTTGTATTATTTTAACTGGGACGTGTCGGCCAGTTATTATGTATTGGAAAGTAGTACACGGCGTCAAAGCCCTACGTTTTGGGTGCTTTAGTTCAGGTGAAGTGATTGCTGTTTCGAGGTCATTTTTAGCACGATTAGGTTGGTCAGAAGCCTGAACTTGTGGATCCATAACAAGACGGTGCCATCTAGTGAGTAGGGTTATTTGCTTGTGGGGTTTTTAGCCACGGCTTACGCCGTTGGCTATAGAAAAGACCTGGAATTCATGCATTCTTTCATACGAGTTGGACGTCGCATTAGTTATTCGATTGAAACGAAAGTCACATCATCATGACGGGCTTGACCTGGAAGAGTGCCTTTTGCAACTGCCAGTTC
>JAQIWI010000795.1:0-22697 GCA_034698825.1 Deuterosminthurus bicinctus | reverse complement strand
AAGTTGGATTGAAAGAAGCTTTCATTTTGAAAAATTTACTAACTTTGGAGCGGGAACGATTCGCAGGCTGGATACAATAATAGCAGCAATAATAATGCTAAAGCGTCTTTGGGAATAATGAGGGCTGTGTAGTGTATACATGCTGATGGGTGTGAGTCATTACAAATGCCGCCCATGGCCCCATTATTATTACTTCTTCTTATTATGCTTACTAGCGGACTTTTTCCCAGCCGCCACGCTACTTCCATTTTTCCCACCAGCTTTCCCACCAGCTCCACTCCCACCCGCCCGATGCTGCTGCTGCTTCTTCTTCCCACCCGCCTCCTTCCCTGTCGACCTCCAGTAGTAGAGCATCTGAAAGACCAGCAAGCCGTTGGCACAGGAAGCCACAATGTAGGTCGTGATAACAATGTTGTCCCCTGTTTCCTGAATGGATGTGAAAATTCGTGCCACTGAGCCCAAGAACAGGAGGAACACGGTGATGGCTGACAGCTGACCCGTCGATTCATTCCGGTAATTTGTCACTGCTTGAAGCATCTGGAAGGGTAGGAAAAAAACAAATCAGTCATATCAACATCACACCTTCCCGCACCATATCTTCAACACACACACGCACACCATCCCCTACAGCGGATATCTTATGGCGGGCCAAACGCTCCCGTGTAACCATACCGGAACCAACTGACGATTACCCCTGCTACTAAAGGAACAGCTCAAGGCTTCCGACGACAGTAAACACACACACCTTCCTCAATTCCATTGCAAAATTCCTTCCTTGTTGTCAACATACTAACATAGCATTCCCTATACTAACCACCTCCTCTGCCCCTCCTCAACACTTTTAAGAACATTTGGAAGCAGTCATGCGTCATGGAACTGACTACATGGGAAGCCATGATGATAATGATAATTGATAATTAATCAGCCTGCGGGGAATGTTCGTGGAAATCTGTTCAATTTGCATATTTCTATGCTCACCACTGAAATTAAGGATTTAACTAAAAGACTTGGCAAATGAAAACTTTGTTAATTAGTCAGCAAGACAGAGAGCGAGCGGGCGAGCGAGAAAGAGAGAGAGAGAAACAGCAGTGGCATTCTCTCATCAATGGCTGCCACACTCACTTTACTGTAAGGAACATCGTGACATTGGGCGCACAATATGCATTACAGAAGCTACAGTATACGAAGACATGACCGGGTATGCAATCCATGAAGATGATGATGACGATGATGATGATGAGGAAACAACTTTCAGACTTTCATCCTCCACTCCTTCACCATCAAAACATGTTAGAGAAAAGGCCGTGTGAGTTTCTATGAGTGTAAGAATACGTGGTGCTACCAACTAACTACCATTGCCAGTACTATGCCACCATATGAGACTTACACTTAGGTGGTCTTCCCGCACACACACACCCAGGTTGACTCCAACTTTTAGTCTCTCAAAGGTAAGCACATTAAATGCATACAATATTTTGGAGGGTGAGCAAGTGAGATGTAGTAGAAATAGACTGAGAAAAGAAGAGGAGGATGATGATGATGATGATGAGAGGAAAAATATTATTTTCAATTGATTCACATGGCTCTCCTCTTTCTTGTTCTTCATATATAGTATGCAACTAAAGCAAAAGGCAAGATTTCTTACTACACTCCTCTCGTGCAGCTTGGTGTGTGTGTGTGAGAGAGAGAGAGAAACAAAAGAAGACGAAGCTTCTGGGAAATTCCTTCATTTCATCTACATCCAGCTGTCGTTGACATCTCCCCACTGGCTCCGAAACTAAAACCAACTCTTATGTTTAATTTAATGCTTTCTAAAGAAAGACTCTGCTTGACTTGACTGCCCACCCATTTAATGTCACAAGTCCTCAACTACATTTCCATACGATTCCACGAATTTCTCAACATCTCACACACGGCGGTGGTGGTGGTGGAGGAGGAGAAGGCAAAATCATGAGAGGAAGTGAGCTAGAAGAAGAAAAAACATTCTAACTCTAGCTACTAATGACTTCCAACTTTACACACGTTCGAAATATACTACAGGAGCAATAGTCGTAGACACCTTTTCAATTCTATCCTCGTAAATGGCTCTACAGTTCAACTTTGCACACGTGTATGTGTGTGTGTGAGTTCATGCGTGTGTATGGGATGTGTGCGTCCACAGCCCCTCATTTCTTAATTTGCTTCTTTCTTTTATATTGAGAGAAGACGAAACAGGAGAAGAATTTGCATGTCACCATCATCACCGCAACTTTCCAACCCTAACATTCCGTCAGTTCGTAATTACAGTCACTTGTACAGTTACTCCACAACCACCTTCCCATGCCAACTTCCATAGAACTCACGCATCCCCAGACCTACCGGCAGCACTCCAATATTATATTAATCATAATAATAGTGCTCCCCTCACAATAATAATTCTCTTCTGGCAACCCATAATTATTTTAAACCAAGACAAATGAGTTGGAAATTAGGTTGAGAATTTCCTAGTAAAAATCTTAACTGCTTCATCCATATGAAAAATTGACCACACGGCTTACATGAATTTCTACAGCAGTGGAGGGCAAGGAAATTCATATAATAACGAGGCTTTTGGAGAAAAGAAGAAGAATATGAGAGAGAGAGAGAGATGATGATGATGATGATGACTCAAAAGTGATGATTACTTTGCGGACGGGAGGAGGACTTGAAGAGAGCAACTATCAACACCTTTTCAATCCAAATGACTAATTACAAAACAACAAACCATGAGTAAAAAAACATTAGTTATTCCTTCATCTTTCTTTTCACCAAATCCTTCCTTCTCCCATCTCCAAAAAGTAAGTGGGCTAAGACATTCCTTCAAGGGCACACCACACCACCACCACAACAACCTTTTGCATGTATACTTGTTACACACTTCTCCTCCAAATAAATCCCTCTAGCTCCTATGTAAGCCATTGAACCAGACTAAAAAAGCTTTGAAAAGCTGTGGCTTGTCGTCGTTGTAGTCTATTGAAAAACATATAGTATCCATCTACCTAACTCGTACAACCATGTTATTAGGAAGACTAATCTCATTCCATCCGTTTAGAATGTGCACAAAGCCCTACCGCTCTCCTTTTCCCTAATTCCATTTCACCTTAAATAATTCAGTTAGCGAGGAAACCACAAGCAAACCAGGCGATAACAAGCAACCTGAAGGCACTGGCATGGAAATACCATACAACTCCACTACACTCCGCCCCAGTACACACACATTCCCATTACCTTTCTGCGTCCACACAATGTGGAGTCATGGGAAGGGGGACTCTTAAAAATTAGAATTTTCGCCCTTATAGTATATGATGTGGATGGATCATTAGGGCCCTCTCTCACTTCGTCTTACCTTGCTCACGACAACAATCGGCACATTGGCCGCTTGCATGGACCAGAGTACATCCAAGGGAGTGTAGTCGGATATGAGAGTATAAATGGTTGCTG
This sequence comes from Deuterosminthurus bicinctus, assembly GCA_034698825.1. Classification (NCBI taxonomy): domain Eukaryota; kingdom Metazoa; phylum Arthropoda; class Collembola; order Symphypleona; family Bourletiellidae; genus Deuterosminthurus; species Deuterosminthurus bicinctus. The sequence goes on along the minus strand of JAQIWI010000795.1, from coordinate 19,238 downwards.
CGTAGCCCACAAGGAAGCTGAGTGACAGAAGGGCACTGCCATTATTGTAGGCCATCACCAAGGCAGCCACCAGAGCAGTCTGAATTGCCAAAAAGCATGACTCTCCCCACGCACTGAAATCAAACAAGACAAATCACAATAAATAAATAAATCCACCATAAAGTTTCTCTCTACATAGCAAAGAGTCTCGCTCAGTCGGTGGTAACGCCAGCTTCACACAGTCATTTCATTCCTCAATGAAAACAAACAACGTAGTCGCTCGAGCAACGGGAAGCAGTGGGTATTGAAGAGACAAACCACAAGATAGATCCACTAATCCTCATCTCATCACACCAAGCACTTCCATATCATCAAGTACGTAGTCTGATTTATTAAATTACACACACTCAGGGTCCCTCCTCCCAGCTCCTTCGGCAAGGGCAACAAGAAAAAGACGACTGATCATCATAATTACACTCCTGCACGCATGACCAGCTGGAATTGAACCCTACATTCCCTTACGAGTCACGTACTTTCACCAGTAGTGACTACAGTAAAAAAAAACACATTATGACAACCTATAAACTTCCCACGAAACTTCTCTTTGGCTTACTAAATCGCACGGAATATTCTTAGCATATTGACATCTCACATCACATCATCAACATTCACCCTCAGTACAGCCTGTCCCTTACTCCATCCATGGACTCAATAATAATCAAATAAAATGACAATCATTATATAGAAGAAGAGTCTCAAATTCAACAGCTACCTCTGTAGGTGCGTGCGTATCTGCAAAGTGTGAGCAGACAGAGACAAGAGACGAGGTACAATGAGCAAACTAATGGTCGATACAGGGAAATTCCCGTGTCAGATTCGTGATTAAAACTTCTCTCATCACAATCTTGTGGATTAATAAATGGAGCTGTGAGAACAAGAGGCATATCATCAGCACTCTGTCTGTCCATATGAGTTTTGGATGAGTTGGCAAGGAAGCTATTTGTGTAATACACGAGAGAGAGAGAGACACGGAGGATTTAACACACACACAGAGGGTCGGCACAAATCAATCAGAATCAAGGTGCGAACTAATCTGACCCCCTACTGCCTTCAAATGGAAACCGACTCATCATCCCTAATTCCCACGTTCGACTCATCCATCTATCTAAATCCAAATCGAGCCTTTCGACACACACACACAAGCCACAGCAACAACAACATTGCGTAAGAGAATACATAGAAAAAGCTGTGGCAATCTTAATTTCATCCCAATCAATACCCTAGCAATGTTACGTCCAAGTTTTTAATTACTCACTCCAACCTTCCCACTATCCACTCCAGCAAGACCCCGGAATCCCAGCTTCAATTAGCTATAGATTTCCAACATATATTTTTTTTAAAGTCATCACATGATCACGCAGTGAGAGATGAGCTGTTCAAGCGATGGACGGACTATCATCCTGTTAGTTAAAAACAATAATATAATTAAATATATATAATATAAGTAAAAATATACTAGCTTGCATGGAAGTGATGATTCTATATAAAGAGAAAAAGACAACTGATGGGGTTATGGAGGAAGAACCATGACGACCTCAAGTCTGGCAATGGCAACCTACAAACCATGGACTCGCAAAGTCTCACATTTCTCATTCTTGTCACTGATCAAAATGAAGGCTCTGCACTCCCATTTCTGTTCATGTATACGCGAGATGATAAATCTGTGAATACTATTAGTGAGGGACAGTGCGAGATTATTATAGAGGTGCGAAGGTATGGACAGGTTGGAGTAAAGTAAAATTAATGATGATCAGATTTAAGGGAGAATTTTAGGAAAACCAAGTGGAATAATGATGATTCTTGAAAGCATTCCCTGCGGCGCAGGGGGTCTGGAAAATGACAAATGAGAGCAACAGCAGGTAGCTCTCACCAGCAGGGGGGACTTACTCACCCAGAAAAACAACCACTAAGGAAAAAAATCCATCTTAAATCTGCCAAACTACCTGTGATGAGCCTTCCCTTCTTCCTTCCTACTAATATTTTCATCCTGATAACCACATTTTAACTCTATGCGTCTTGTCCTCTTCTACATGCTTCAAAGATTTTCTCTCGTCTTTAACCTCATCCTTACCGACTCACAGAGGAATTACCATCTGTATATATACGTATACTCTCTGCTACTCCAACAATTCACCAGCATCAACTTCCGACAGACCACCGATGTCAAATCCCATCAACTTCTTTGACAGTTCTGTACCTTTCCTATGAACTCCCACTCTATACTGCTCATCCTCTGCGTACATTAACCTTTGTATCACAGGGCTTACAGTTTCAATAGCTCCTCTAGATTCTTTATCAATTTAAAACTTGATCCGCAAGGAAGAAGAAGAGATGATGATAGCATTGTCTCTGCCATTATCAGACTGATTATCATGATTGATTAGCCAAGATACAAACAATATCTTGGTCGCATTAATTACTTGGCCAGCTAGTCTGAATACTACTCAGAATAAATAGGCGAAGGTCACAAGGACCACGATGAAACCTTGAAAGTCCCAACAGCTCTTCCAAGTCAGACACTTACAAGACTCCCACCGAGGGGTTTGTTAGAGTACAGGACATGCCATCTACCCAAATCCTTTGGAACCTTACAGGAAGAGATACCGCTGCCATAGCTACATATTCTACACTCATTAAAACTCTTGACAAAAACAATAGAGCCTCACACCACATGGGAGTTCCATGGCAAGAAAAAATTCTTCCCATGAAGTCAAGCAGAAGCTGGACGTATGACTACCAACGAGTATTTCCCAATCAATTAACACCGACGACGATGCTTTCAATGGCCACAACCGCTGAACGTGCTCCCAGCACCCATGGATTCGTCCCTGCACATTTGAGAAATTCAAACGTAATGCGAGAAATGATGATCATTTCAACGTATCACTTACAAAGGAAGGTAGCAGGCAAGTAGACTCATTGACATGTGAAAACTCAAACTACTTTCTACCATTTCAATCATGCGATCCACTCAAGATAAAAATAGCTTTTCAGTTGGGGGCGAAGGTTAGATTAATACGGCGTGGGAATGACTGAGCCAATCCAAGGGAACTCATAAGCCACAGCAATATACCATCGACTGATTCCTGCAAAATAGACAAGGTAACTGCAAGACAAACCTGAAGGGAAATCCACTACAGTAAGAGTATGATAAAGTCGCTGTGATAGCGAAAAGCTCCAGCACTTGACTTAGAAATGTAATCCCGGTCGCGCTTCTGTTCTTCACGATCTTGAGAATCTGGGGCACCTTGACTGTAAAGAGACAAAAACAAACATATTTTCATTCAAGCACACTGATTACAAAAATTATGTCAAAAATACTGCTCGGTTGTAAATAGAACATCGAACTACAAAAAACTGAATAAACCAGTAGCTCAATATCATACGACCGAATATGATGACAGCCAAACTCTCCAGCTGCACGCATGTGATATCACCAAAGTATTCAAACAAAATTTACCGAAAAAGGCTCGTGAGTTAAATGTAAAAACGTCTCATAACACAGCAGTAGTCGTGACAACCATATTAACGCTTGATTGAAAATTGCAAAACTATTACCTAGGACAGATCCGGCAATAATACCGATGCCCAGACCCTTGCTCAAAGTATGCTTCAGACATGGTTCTGTAAAAAAAACAGTTATTATTACTAATTCCACACATGATCTCATTTCATCACATGAAATCTCACACGATTTTACAAGAGGAGCTATATACTCGGAAAATTTGCAATTTCCACTCATCAAATTTTATATACAAACATTATTATATTCCAATCAGCTAAAAACCCTTCCAAAGTTCCAGCTGATTACAAAATTACAAGTCTGTACATAATTTTTAAAAAAATAAACAAATCGTTTGCACAATCATATTATTAAATGTCAAATGTCAAATACTTCACAGTGCATACCCATCATTTATCTTAAGAATTCCACTGCTAAAAGTTGATGGAATTTGACAAATTTACTTACCATCAGTGAAATCAAATTCTACGAGGAACTTGTCGAAGCATTTTTCCGTAATTACCGGTCCAATTATTTGCCGGATCTGGTCCATTTTGTCAAAATTAAGTAAGATCACAGTGAGTGTGAATCAAGTGAATTTTAAAATTGAGCGCTATTACAAGTGCTGGCCAGTGCTTTTCCTGGATGTTGCAACTGATGATTCACGTGGAGCACTGGATTCCACGTAGACTTTCAGTTGGCAGTGCAATTGAACGCTCGCGTCAGTCTGAAACTTTGGCTGCTTTTCTTCAGCTCAGCTCGGAGCTGTCACAGGACCAGAGGAGTCGGAAATTCAAAATCATGGCTTCTGCCAGTAAAATAATTTTAAATTCTTAACAAATACACATTTATTAACTAGATTACAATCAAGAAATCAGTATTAAATAACTGCAATAATTGCAGGATTAATTTAAGTTGAGAAATAATTCCAACATCCGACGTTTGACGTTGTCAGGGACACTTTTTGTTTTCATCTCAGAAAAATGACCCACCCGATAGCGTCGTCAGCATCAGCATCATTGTGGACTGGCAAGCGTCATTAGAAACTCCAATAATATCGATTTTTTTACAATAATAATGGAGACATAGTTTTGAAAATATTACTGTGGTATTTCCTGTGACTTTGTGGAAGGAGTGGAGCTGGGATGGCAGGAAATTTTTGGCAGAGTTCTCACTGGTAAGTTAAGTTAACTTTGAGGAATTGGAAGTGGAAGAATGTGGTGATTTTATCAAGGTTTTATTATTTTGGCAGGCAACAGTGGATACTGGATCGGCAGGATTTAATCAGGGAACGACAGTGCGATTTAAATGCTTTGACTGAAGAAGAACATCAAAAGATTCTCATCTTTTTTTGTAATTGTAAGTATTATTTCGTGTGGATATTGTTTGAAGGAGTTTATAATGTTGGTGGATTGGGCTGACGATGGATTTTTGCAGTTATGCAGGTGCTTGGTGAGCAATTGAAGTTGAGGCAGCAAGTCATAGCAACGGCAATCGTGTACTTCAAAAGATTTTACGCTCGGAATTCCTTTAAATGTGTGGATCCCCTTCTCTTAGCCCCTACCGCAATATTTCTCGCATCTAAAGTCGAAGAGTTTGGCGTTATTTCTAATACTAGGCTAATCAATACGTGTCTCCAAGTTGGTAAGTGAGAGATGGAATAGATTATTAGATTAAGAATCCTTAATAATGATACTTTGTTGTTATCTTTTTGCAGTGAAAAACAAGTTTGGATATGCATACACGCAGGAATTTCCGTACCGAATGAATCACATATTAGAATGTGAATTTTACTTGTTAGAAAATATGGATTGCTGTCTCATTGTTTATCAACCCTACCGCCCATTAAGTTACTTTGTACAAGACCTTCAATATGAGGATCAGCTACTTCCCACAGCCTGGAGAATGGTGAATGATAGCCTCCGAACAGACTGCTGCCTTTTGTATCCACCCTACCAAATTGCTCTAGGTATGAACTAGCTATATTTAATGGGCGCATATAGAGTGAGTAGAAGGAAGTCATAAATAGTGATATTTAATGTATTGGGGAATGTTTCGCCTTTGCACAGCATGTTTACAGATGGCCTGTGTTGTGATGCAAAAAGACCTGAAGCAGTGGTTTGCAGAGCTGGGAGTAGATCTTGAGAAGTTGCAAGAAATTTGCCGATATATGCTTAGTTTTTACGAATTTATGAAGACATACGACGAAAAGAAGGAGATTGCAGCTCTCCTGGCCAAAATGCCCAAGCCAAAGACCCAACCTAGCAGGTATGAGATTGGTGACTTCCCTTGTTGTTACATAATGTTCGAATTAACATTGCTATACTACAACAAACTGTGCCGTAGTTAGAAAGTTGCATGAATTATTGGGCGTAGAGTCTAACGCTGTAGATATTTGAGAGCACGTGTTCTGCACTCTTATCAGTTCTCTGTCCTTCTTCGGTGCGAATGATTGGTGTACCTTATATGGCTGTTGTGTATATGAAACTCGGTTAATTTTTTTCAATCACAATGTTTATCAGTGAAAGAAGTAGTGAGTTGAGCTTGGGTACATTTTGATTTTTCTTCTTGCTAAAATAGTTTTTTGACTTATACAGTGACTAGGATCCAAGTTCGGGTAAGCTCAAAGCAAGACTAAACAAATGATGGTAATATCATTACAGGCCTCCCTCTTCACAGCAAACCCAAGATCCCAATAACCCAAGTCAAGAGCAATCCGTGGGCCAGAATCAGGCTCAAATGGGAATGAATGCGTAGTTTACGACTGTATTAGGCATATCCGTTCATAAATATATTAGTCCAGCAAGGAACTAGCTCTCGTAGCCTGATCTTTGCTAGGAGTTCTTTGTAGCGGCACAAAAAACAGAACATAATTATTTACATTTAGAATAGTCATGAAAACTACATTTAGTAGAATTTATACACGAAATCCGGTGCAGCTCTAAAATGCTGGATGATTTTCGGTTGTAGCTAGATTTAATCTACCTGGCGTAATGGGTGTTTTGTTTATCTTTTAATTTTTAAGGTAATTATCCATATTGGTACGGTCGGACTGAGTAAGAAGGACGGGACGAGTATCGTTAATAGAATGTTGGAGAGACGGAGACGGAAAGTTATGAGTAACTTAATATCTGAAATGGCTTCATGAATACCGCACTTTAATCTCCTAACGTTGTAAGAGTTTTCCCCCACTCAGGTGATGATGATGATGATGGCGATAATCTTGCGGGGATGCCGAGGAAGACTTCAGCTGTAGTGCTCTCGTGTATCAAAGTTCGCAACTCAATGTAAAAGCTATTGAAGATCCTTGGACTATCCTTCGCAAGACTCTATCGCACTACGACTACTATAGTTACTTGCTCATCGTGTAACCTTTCATGTACTATTCCATATTATTGTTGTGGGATAAACTCCAAACTCAATATACTGATTGATTTTGTTCCTTGCTCTGTATATTCAAGTGCGGTTGTGCTATGTAATGAGTCTGCAAGTGTATCTCCAATTTTTAAGAGAGGATTCTTCGTCCCGTGTGTGGAAATATTAATAATTATTTGTCCTTTTTATATAAATGTTATATGCACTCAAGATGTTATTTGTTCGAGAGACAGAGTAAGTATATGTGGGAGAAGGCATCCCACACAAATAATAAAGCCTTGTTTATACTCCTGTGTGTGTTTGTGTTCCCGGACGGTCACTATTTGGGAAACAGCAATGATTCAAATGCCAAGCATCATTTATTCGCTTAATGTTTATCATATGAACAGGTTATTCTACGGGTATAGTATATGTATGTAAATGCATCATCCTATAGTAGCTAACAGTAGCAGTAATAATCATAGTATGGTAGATAGCATTATGTATATTGTACTTTGGTCATGAGAATTTACAATGACCCTTGTTGGATCGATATGGCAAGAGAGAGAGAGAGAGCGGTAGATATACATCGAGTAAATTACACGTTTTACACACACAAAGGAAATCACTATGGGAATATGGTCATTGTAAAAAAAACTACAGAGAACTAGTTTGATGTCCATTGTCGTCGTCTCCTTCTTCTAAGTCGGCGGAGTATAGTCACCGTCGAGTTATTTCCAAGCCCAACTATTTATTCACTTGATGGTCACCTTCTATTCGCATGGCTCGATGTTCCGTCATATAGCAGATCTTCTCAACAGGTTTTCCTCCTCCACTAACTCTGGATTCTTACTGAATGCTATTCTCCCTGATTCCCTGGAGTCATCAAGGGACAATATGTGTCAACACAGGAAGTAGTGTGTCCATCCCCAACTATTCCCGAGCTTCATGTGTGTCAAGGGGCTCTGTCCAATACTGTATGTACATTTACATCTCTGTACACAAGGGCCACATCAACAACTGCAACGGGCACGGTTTATTTGACTATGCGGTAGTTATATATGGTGGAGTTGGTAGTAGTAGTAGCAGCAGTACAGGGTTACAAAGTCTGCGCCATGAGATTCATATCATATCACGCTATCAGGTTTTTTTACGTACAAACTTGGAATGCATTAACGTTATCACAATGTTATTATTTTATGGGGAGTATGGGTCACATGGCAACTTGCTACTTTAGAAATAGTTTTGCAACTGGAAAAATAGCCAGGACAAGCAGTGTGCTTTGACGACAAAAGTTTGTTCTCTTTTATATATATAATATGTTCACATTTTCTTACATGTATTACAATATATGCGTACAAACGAGTTATCTTTCAAAAGGCATGTATTATATTGTTGATTGGGCGTATGGTAACTAGTGTGTAATACAGTCTACTATAGCACTTTGACATACTCACAGCGGGCAATGCGTATGGTATGAGATGAAAAGGGTTTTAATAATAATGCTGTAATTACAAATACACAATCCAGGCCGATGATAATTGACAATTTACACTGATGCATCTAATACGATCGCTCTCTCCCTCGTAAGATTAAAAGTAACCTCATGTTCAGTATTACAGCTAAAACAAAGGTATGTTTCCAATACACGAGGCTCATCATCGTTGGACATTCACTCTATTTTTGCTATTTTTCTTACTGTAATAATATTGCGACTCAATATTTTTTGACTATATCAGCATGATGACCACTCGCAAAACATCCATTAATCTTAAGTTGACTAAAATCCTACGCTTTGAATATTTACACCGTTGTACTCTGGGAATAAGGATGTCATTAATTATTATTAGTTATTCTTCTTTTTATTGCAAGGCAAATGGTACTTGGAGGAGGACGCTTAAAGACACCAAATGTACAGGTCAGAGGCATTATTATCCGCAAATCTACTCCCAGCAGTTTACAATCAAGCCAGACACTGGCTGAGGCGTAGGGATTTTTTCGCATGTATGGGACATAATAATATCGACGACATTGTGCTCGTGTGTGTACGTGCATGTCCAAATGTTCGCGTGAGTAAGTGGTTTCTCATGTGCTTTGACTGTTTAAAAAAAACAAAAGGGACTAAAATGACTCCCTATGTCTGGTCTCTCTCTCTCTCTCAGGTCCTCTCTAGCATGTGGAATGCACTGAGTGACTTTCCTGCTACTGGGGTACCTTACTACTAGCTTTTTGGCCGACTTAATTAGAACATTTATGCAATCCGTCGGTTCAGACTGATTGTGAAACTCGATTCAGTTCTCCATTCAGAGTATCACAAAAGCTGAGAGTAAGAGAAAGAAGGGAATTTGGGGGAAAAAATGAAACTTTCTCAACTTTGCTTTCACTGTCGCGTCCATTCTCTCCTCCACTTTACCATGAAGCACTCTATGGAAAGGCATATTCGAATGTGTTAAAGCAACTAATGCCTTTCAACTTAATGAAGTTACTTGAAGACACAGGGCAGGGTAGTATCCAAAATAAATACTCCTGTCCATTGTTCCAAGTGTCACATACGGTGGATTATATCTTCTTGGTTCCCTGCACTATCTTTAGGAATGGAGTGAGTAAGGAAACGCGGCCGTTGCTGTAAGATGGGAAACGAGGTTCTTGGCTCTAAACCATCACGTCTTCTCTTTCTCTCTACACATGTTCCCATTAAACTTGCGCTTCATGTGAAAAGGCCTAATTTTAAAACATCCTTCTAATATATAGTGAAGGCAAATGAACACACATTTCCCTTTCCAACTTTAATCGTATGGTAATTAACCCGGAGGGGGCTCCATACACCCGACGGAGGTGGTCTTCGCCATACGAAACTGTGACGTCCACGAGTACTACAGAAGACGCAAAGTACGTACCCGACTATATAGCATCATTAGCTTTCCCACTGTCACGACTACTACTGCATTGCTAATTCACTCACCCCCTCAATTCATTTGCATAAAAATATGTACATGCATGCATTCAACAACTAAACCTCACTTAGTTGCTGTCAATAAATGGTTGCTGTAGAACTAAACAATGGTAATAGGACTTATCGAGGGTGTGTAAGTTGGATTTTAATCAAGTTTACATGGATGAGAAAAGCGTGTAGAAAGGCACAATAAAATCCTTGGGCTAGTAATCTGAGGAACAACGCATGATTCCACCACTTACTTAAGTCAACTCATGTCCACGTGTATGTACTACATGAGAGTGGGATAGAGAGAGAGAAAGAGAGTGGGAAGAGGTTAGGCTATACATAAAGGCAATAAAATGTAAATCCACTCATCGGTCAAGGGAAAGGCTGCTTGAATGCGTGCGGTAATGTGTGTTCTGTAGGTAATAATAACGTGCAGTAGACATAATACGCTATCAGTATGTGTTCTATGCCTCATGGAAACTTTCTCTGGTTGGCCCACAAGACCATTACAGCGACCATCATCATGCTGAATGAATGAGGGTCACTCTGACAAAAGGTAAAAGCTTTAAGGAGCTTTTCGTAGTAGTATATTAATATTATTTATTTGTATTAGTATATTATGGTAATGATAATAATGGAGAAAGGTATGTGTGCTATGACAACTAAGATTGCTCCCGTGAAAAATGATTATTAATCTTTTCTCCTGAAACAGTTAGTTTGTGCAGTGGTGTGTATATGTGCCCATGTGTTACAATTGTGCCAAACTAGTAACTAGCAAGAAGAAGATAACATTAACTCTGCGTATTGGATAGCTTACATAGATATATAATTATGTATACATATATGTATATATTTATAAGTGTAAGGTTATGAGGAAGCCATGGAAGTACAAATAGAAAGGCCATGCTGCGCAAATACTAATGATTATTATACATATCTATGTATAGATAGTAGTATTTATAGTAGCAATTAATAATTTATATAAGAAGAGAGGCGCTGAGGAAGGCTTCCTGAAGAGGTGACATATGTGTTCTGTCGCGCGCGCTTATCACAATAGCCTAAAGCATTTAATATATATATATTAGTTGTAGCATAAAAATTTGATCAATAAGTATTTCATAGGTACAAGTGGCTATACAAGTAGTCCTGCTAGTAATTTTATACACATGGTAATAATTGGTACTATTTTGGATTAGCGCTTTTACTATCAAAGATTATGGTTAGTTGTGTAACAACGATATTTTATGTACTTGGCATAAGCAATATTAATGTTAGCGATGCGGATGATGTACAGACGCACTGTACTCTCCTCCTTAATGCTTTTAATAGTACCATAGGCGCGCATCAATAACAAAGGTTTTTAATGCTGTAATAAAAATCCTGCCCACCGCGACACATATATACATATATATATAGCACGTGTGAAAAATACATGCTAAATGAAAACTTAATTTCACGCACACGCTTCGAGGATGTTTGTGAGGGAGATTAATTCACTCTCAGTTGAAGCTTCCTCCCATGATTATGACAAGAGAGAGCACCAATGTAGGGGTTATATTCTATTTAATAACTCGGGGTCAATGTCATCTCACCTCATTCTTTTCTTTTGATTTGATTTGAGGGAAAGAAAAGCAGGTATTTCTCGGATCAGGGTTTTGACAAAGGCTTTTTGATAAGTGTAATTAATAATATTATTAGCACAGTATGTATATGACCTGTGGAGCAATTCCTGCAGGGTCATTGATGTGGAGGCAACCCCTACCTATAGGCTCAGCAGCGGCAATCCTCACGTTCATGTCTGCTTTTAGATACCGCTGTATGACGAGCACATTCTTTTCACACTGAATGAGTTACTCCCTTCCCTATGGTCCGATTCATAGTATAGTAGCATTTTAAATAGTATAAGAATGATGGGGCACATGATTGGTACACTAGAGCTATTCATGGTAAATTCTACGGCTAAATAAGTAATTTTATGCGGTAGCAAAGGTTGGTAAAAGTTTGTTCAAACGTACACACAAGTTATGTTGTTGCTTGGGAAGAGGAGGTATTGTTGTTGGTCGCATTACCCGCCGTCTGATTTCCGATTGGTCGTCCATTACTGTCGAACATTGAATCTTTATTCTGATAAGGATTTTGCTGCTGCATCGTGTTGGTAAAGTAAATGAAAATACCGACGCAAACTACAATAATTAGCAAGATGAAAACAATGCCACCATAAAGGGTTGTTCGGGTCTCCTTGGAGAAAAATACACCCTGTGGGGAGGAAGTAAGTCAGACGAAGTGTAATTAATAATCATCATTTTCTCATTAGTACACACACTCGTAGGGTCATAAAGTGTAGCATTATGGACTGATGATGGTGGTTGGGGTGGAGAAAGTTTGTCGAGAAAGTTTCTAGTGCGAGAAGTGATCGGAGCAAGTGTGAAATGTAAAGGAAGCATAGTAGTGTACGTGTACTGAACATGTAATACTTTTTCCTTAGTTAGTCCATGGTGAACGCATGTGTAGTAGTATGTAACAGCATTGTGTAATTATATATAACAACAACATTTACTTACTACAGCAATGGTGTAGCCCACAAAGATGACTTTTTGTTCCGGACGGATTCCAGGCTCAAATGATAGGGCGAATACGGGTGACTTACTGGTTGGCTTGAAACCACCCATATTTGTAGTTACTTCGGTCTTAACCAAAATTTTTGCTAAATCTCTCCCGTCTTGAGACTTTATCTGTTTTCACACAGAGAGAGAGAGAGAGTATGTGTGAGAGAAAGAAATCAAGCGATAGGATGGTCATTTTCCATGCGGCAAAGCACAAACACACACATTGCCATATACACACATATCCTCGTCCACCTTGTCGTCACGCAAAAGAAAATTTTTCGGGAACGAGCAAAGTTTTTTCCGCACTAATAGTTGTGCTCCATATACAGTACAGATACAATTACACATGTACACACTATGACTTATATATGGCACTATAGACTGTCATGGGTCTTTTCAGTTGTGTACGTCCAAAGCCCCAAAATAGAGCGTTGCCAACAAAATGACTGTCACAACTAGTGGATTGCATGATGTGTGTGTATGTGACGACCACATATAGTCTAACTAAATTGTGTGCGTATTACATTAGATTCATTCTTCTTACTGGTCTTGTTGCTGTTGATGCTTACCGAAATTTCATTGCCTTCATATTTAACTACATAGTTTGTGTTGTCACATAAGTCACGAATGCTGGTTGACGTGGCTTTCCTATCAAAATCCACACTGGCCAGAACCAAGTTCTGCTCCGGAGTCATCACATTGAACGATTTGATATCCTGAAACGAAATACAGCAGCATGAGAGAAGAATCCACACGTATACATCAGCAGTTATTTTGGCTTTCTTGACCAGAACTATTATTATTATTATTTGTATGATAAATCTATTGGGGGAATCTATCAAGCTACCCTTCTCTACTATATCACTTAACTTGTAGGAGCATAATAGACAAATTGGCCTTCAATGTCTTGAGAAGAAGTCAAGGGAGCTAGCCATGTTAGTTCCACCTGCTCAGCCTACCTCATTATTATCAGTATTATACTTAGACAGCTACCGCAATGTCAGTATCTAGCTGTTTATCTCATTCCCATACATTCTGTATTCTCTATTTACAAGAATGTTCTTTTGTCATAAGTATAATAATTGAATCTTATTATCAACGCATAACCCGTAGGCATCTCTCTCAGTTGAGTGTCGGCTGCATAAATGCATGAGAATAACGTGAGGGAAGATGAGCTATATCGACACTCGAGTTTAATTCAAGTACCTCTTCGTCATCTGCTTTGCTCAAGGCAAATTCACATGACAAGGGAGAAAAGCCAGGAGGCTATACGCGTTTTCTTCGCCCTTCAATGACTATGACGTCTGACATATACCGATTGGGGAAAGTGTGGACGTTCAGGCTGCTGTGGAATGAGTTCTAACTTGCATACAGCTGGTTTTTAGCAGAGTGCGCCAGAAGGGTAAGCCTTTATGGCCAATGCCATCGTATGACCGTATAGTACGACTTTTTAACGAGATTAAATTATTTGGCGATGTCCTGGATTTTCCACTGTCAAGAATGTGACCAGCCCTAATAATGCTCTCTCCAGTCGAAAGATGATGATGAGTGAGTGATAATTATCTCCAATATATAGACAGGCGACCATCGTTAAGCCTGAATGTGGGCCAACCGAGCCGGAGACGGCATGCATCGAACATAACTGTGAGTATATTACGACATGATAGCGTGCTTGAGTACGAGTTTTACAGCATCAAGCCAGAAGTGGGGTAATTCTGAGGCAATTTGCACAGTGAAATCGTCAAAGTGACACCAACAAGTCTGCTGTTACTCTTGCCCTTTACAAGACATGGCAGCCGCTCTAAAAACATTTCATGGAGTATGAGACAGCAGAATAAGTTTTTTCTTTCATTAATCCAAGGTCGATGTAGTAGACTGCCGGCAGAGTCACCTTCTATGGGGATAAGTGAGGACTTAAGTTGATGACTTGAATACGATAACAAGCTTCGTCTAACTATATTGTCTAGTGTGGGACATCTCTTCTTTGCTTCACAATGAGCCATGTCGTTCAGTTAGTCCCTTGAGGCATACGAACAGAGATTGAATAGTTTGCAATGGTTCAGTTGCTTTTATTTTTTTTCAGACCATTATGACATACCTCGGGGTATAGGAAGCTACTCGTTACCATATGTGTCCGTTATATATCCAGTCGTATACATGGAAGAGTAAATGGAATTGGGTGGATTGATGGTGGAGTTGAAATAGTTATCAAATTAAGAGGCTTTGACCCTCATAACGTCCATGCAGACTTGTTGGCTTTATTACATTTGTCATTTGGCACTATATCCCTACAGCCTGTTGTTGCCTGTTGGGCGGATATGGATACAGTGAATGTAGTGACTGAATTTAAATAAACCCTCACATTGCAACGGTGCCCATAGTGCGGTGGGACTTTGTTAATTATTTATGACGAAAAGCAAGGCTGGGTTTGTCATTGGTGCCCACTCCTGGGTTGTACTGTACTACTTTGTCCCAAATAGCCTACATTCCTCCAACGCTTGACTGTGCACCTAATTAGATAGTAAGCTGAAGAAAGGTACTATGCAGAGTTAGTTGATATTGTAAAGGGAATATGAGTAGAAGTTGCCGTCAGTATTACCATCATCATCATCGTCGTCGTCGTTATAACAAGAACAAGAGCGAGGTAATATGAAACTTTGAAAAATAGAAGGAAGCTAAATGAGTTTCTTACTTGACTAGCTTCATCCTCTTCAAACTCAAGTTTGAGGAAATTTTCATTCTCCGAGGTAAGAACGACAACCTCTCGCTGGTTCCTAGGTGATTTCTTCCCTGATATCTTCCCCTTGAGAAGGAGCTCCTCCTCGTCATTGTAGACTTCAAAGGATGGGGATAATTCGGCTCCTATGTTTGTGAGAGAAAAAAACCAGCAAGAGAATGAGAAGGAGCGAGAGAGAAAAAAAATACATGGCAGTAGGCAAAAAGTAAATGTGATGAGAGTCTGAATGTCTTATGTGAATGTGTGTATTTTTCTCCCTAACCTACTTACATATGGCTCACTTACAGCAAGACCCATATACGTGCGTTCTTCTACTCACTCAGTCACTCTCACTACGTGCAATGTTGATTGCTCTTTGTGCCATTTTACAGAATTGCCACACACATTTCACTCTCAAACGAAAGCAGGGTGTACACGTTGTCGGAGCTAATGCGGCTCTTGTGTCGGCTAAAGGCCAGCAAGTAAAGCCGTTTTTCATGCTTTTTTTCAAGTAATCAAGCCATGCTGCTATGTAATGGCATACGTAATACATATGACTACAACTGTAAGCGTATCTAAGTTACTCTAGAAATGTTAAACGTATTTTCCTCTCTTCCCATTGTCAGCCCGTCAAGCTTTCATGTTGTCAGGAAACAATTAAATGACGAGTGTGTGAGGCTTCCTTCCCAAGCTCCAGTGCAATGATACCGATGCTCACTTTTCTCAATACTTTTTTCAACACATATGTCACATATGGCGCCGTCATTTCACTTTTTTTTGCAAACACACACATACATTCGTACAGATAGACATCAATAGATGATACACTAATATTTGTGGCCACTTGAGTCCTCGTGGCATCCCCGCCTGGCTCCTTTCTATCTTTTCTCTTCCTTTAGCGCTCCATAGTAGATTGTTCTCGCAATTAAAATTGACACTTTTCAAATCCGTAATGCCTCTGCCAACAGCAGTCTATTTTAGCTGTTAGGCTTTATTAGAGATAAGATATATCGTCGTCATCACCATCAAAAAGAAAGAAAACCTGGATGGGTGCGTGAGAGGAGGAGAATACTTGCTGTCTCCTCTTAATGTGTGAGGACTTTATGAAAAAATTTACTACAAGACAGAGTAAGGGTTGTTTAGGAGACAGCATGGGATGACACTGAGGTGAAAGTAGGACGCGTGTGTTATGGCGAAGAGAGAACAATCAAGGGGGAGCATTGAGAGGAAAGTAATATGAAGGAGAGAGAGAGAGAGAGAGAGAAAGTAGAGGAAGCACCCTGCATGCAAACTGTTTTAGACAAAAGGGAAAATGAAGGCGGCTGGAAAAAAGAAGACGTCACTTGAAGCAGGGATTTATTTAGATTGCTCTCAATTTCGTGCTTCTGCAAACGCTGAGGCAATTGAGCTTGAGAAAGACTGAGTGTGCTTCACACGGATACACTGCGTCTATATGGTCGTGATAGGAGCGATGCGAGAAGGAGTAATTTGTATCGTAATTATCGTTCCATAACCTAGCCATGATTCCAGTGGTGGGGGAGTGAGGGAAAACGGAGGGTAAATTGCCTCATTTACCGATCCTCACATCCACACAGACGTAGTCTTGTCTACACTCACACACCCACACGTACAAAAAGCCATGCTCACAATGGTAATTTTAAATCGAATCTGTCTGTAGGCTCTTGAAAGCAGTGACTAGTACAGAGAGGTACGTGGAATGAAACGAATTGAAGCTCCTTTTTCTCGCTCTTTGACTGTTTAACTCCCTGTTTGGCAGATGTGTGTATGCGTGAATGTTGACGGGACAAACGCATGTAATGTGCGTGTTGAGATATATATGTAGGAAGACATACTTTTCACCATGATGGAAAGATTGGAGATATTCCGCAGCATACGCTGTTGCTTCGTACTCGTCAGAACGGGGCTACTGGGGTTCTGAAGAAGTCCTATTTGTTCCGTCATTTGAGGCTCATCCGTGGAGGAGTTTCCTGCATAATTTATCAACAAAGGTACATCGTAAAAAATTCTTCACATTTTCTTCACTTCCCATCTCTCTCGCCTTCACTCGCCTTCGAACGTCTTATAACTTTCCCTCCCCATCGGCCCTCTCAAACTTGCAACAACTGGGCAAATAATTCTACTCCCGCTTCTGATATGTTTATGATCATCTGCTTAATGGTTGATATATGTACACGCTCTCTCTCATCCCGCACTATAGCTGATACAAAATTCTCTTTCATCATCGCCTTCGTTCTGTTGTATGACACACATACATGTCGACTACCCTTCCCACCGGTTTGTTCCTCCTGGACACGCTTTAAGGCCAGATACATGCAGACAAACCTTGTGAAATTATATTGCATGTGCAATTTAAGAAGAGGAACTTACTACAATGGAGGAGGCCTGTTCAGTGAAGTGGGAAAACGGGAGCATAGCATAGAAGTGTATACAGACAAAGCATCAGCAGGCCGTAAAATTATAAATTGATTATACTAATTTTTCCACATTTCTCCCGTTCTATCTGTGTCCTTCATAGATGCCCTGACAACGTTGAACTGTGTACCATAGAGTCAGGGCCTTTTCGGCTCTTTCACAATGACATCAATGCATACAAGAATACAGAGGGGTGGTGAACTTGACCAGAGATAAGGATGAGTGTGTGGGCAGAATGGTTGTGTGCGGCAGTGGAGCGGAAATGAAACAGGCCAGCGCAACATGTATAATTCCCTATCATGTTCCTATCCTGCAATTTCTGAACACTGTTGTACCTCTCACTCTCTCTCTCTTGTTCCCTTACTTGACGAGGAGAAAATAGGGCTAGAGACACCCAAAGCTTTGTCCTTTCCCCCTTTGCCACACGAAAGAATACCATGGAAAGAATGACTTTTGTGGTTCTTTTTGTCTTACTTTTTTCTGCAACTTGCTCTATGCAGACATTGAGGAGGGCAAACAGAAGCATGTAATACGTATATATAACCTACATGTACGTTCCTATGAGAGTCAATATAAATTTACAATTTGAATGGAGCTGGCGGAGTTAATCTAATGAAGCCTTGCTACCTCTGTCAGATTTAAATTGTCAAACAGTATCGATTTCCTTTGTGTCTGTTTGCGGTGGTAGCAACTGTTGTTTGTATAGGTAAAGCAAAGCCTTTAAGTGCCCCTTGTTTTATTAATACGGAGATCACCCTGGAGAGTACTAGTAAGTAGTTTTGCCCAACAGGATTAGACTCTCTTTTTCTTCCTTTTCAGATTTCCAAATTCTCATGCTCTTTTGTCCTTCTTTTCACATTAGGAATAGGAGGAGAAGGAGACTGATATGTATCTAACTATCTAGTCGCCCTAAATCCTCATAAGCCTTCAACCTGTTCCACTCTTTCTGTAGTCTCCGTATATTTTGCGAAGGGAACATGCATGTGCCTGGATACATGTGTATTAGTGTGCACGTGTGTGTGCCTGTGATGGTGAGTGTGCCGGCATGTTAGAAAGTTCAGATATAGCTCTCTAGAATCTAATAAATCCGAATCGTGAATCCATTGCTAATGGTTTCTTCTTCTACCTCTTCTAATACTTGTTCTGACTCTCAATATTAGTCTCTCCCACTATCATCCGCTCCCTTTCTCTCACTTTCTCATGTACGAACACAAACATTACACACACGTAACTCATCCATTTCAAGCTAAATCCAATCCATAAAGAGTGTCCATCTTAAATGTGCCCATAGGTATATGTGTACGGGATAAATCTGGAAAATGACAGCTCCATTTTCAAGTGAAGTAGTTTGCGAAAATTGGCTTCGTTCTTGTGTGACGAGGAATGTTGAAAAATGGTGCAGAGAGAGCGAGAGACAGGACGAAAGAATTCAGCAACGTCTGGCTTACGTATATTGGTTGTAATGTGAGCAACAAAAGAAACCGCGTTTTATGGCGCGGTGGAATAAAAAGCATATATATGCTTTCACTCCTTGTTCCCCTCCCTTTTGCTCCCACCATTTGCAATGTTAACCGCAAGGTCCACTCTCCTGCAAGGCTATGCAGATTTGTGTTTCTGTATGAGGGCGATTTGATTTTAAGTGGAATG